>JAQFZG010002971.1:0-14812 GCA_034695465.1 Entomobrya nicoleti | reverse complement strand
TGTGAGGTGAAATATGATGAAATCTATGAGGATTACCAACAAATGTCAAATTGACTGAAAAAAATCCAAGAAAGGAAAATATGTGGTGTAAAACAAGTTGTATATATATTATGTAGTAAATAAATGATGAACAGTAGCTGGCACGCCATCAGAACGTCAGAGCGACAACCATGTAAATTAGCAGAGATCTTATCATCATCACATCATTGCAGTGATCATGATCATCAATGGTTATGAACCGCACTGCATGACTCATGAATCATCATCATGATCATGGTCATGAGCACTAGAAAATGCTTACGTTGTTGTGCTTTTGATACGTAAGTTAGCGACGCGTTAGAATCGAAGCCAACAAGACAGTCAAGTCCACATAATAATAATTTAATTTTTTAAGAACGACTTTTTTGAATGATTAAATGCTTAGATATAATTTCAAGAAGGATAGTGATCTGTATGCGTAGATCCAATAGATTATCATTACCACTGTGTTTATTGTTGTCAGCGCTTATTGTTTTGTTTTAACTGTTCAATCGAGTTGCCCCAATTCTGCATATTTTATTTGTATTTTTTTTAAAGGAACTTAGACGGCGACGATAAATAAAGAAAACCCATAAAAAACCTTCGATGTGTAAGCATAATTCAATGAAGACAATAACATTATTGGCTCCACTAAAAATGCTCTTTCTATAATAATGTATGAGTAAGGGCTAAATGATTTTTACGATAATTAAATATGCAAAACGACAAGAACCAGAAATAAAAAAGTAAAGGAGTCACGAGATGTTTCATGTACAGTGTAAGATCATCTGTAATTATCGAAAACATTAATGATACACAGAAGCATATTATGTTTATTTCTGGCTCTGGCTCTATGAAAGTTTTTACTAAAAATGCTTCCTAATTTTTTGCAAGAATGAAAGTATTTTTATTACCAACCATTTAACTTATTACAAGATTGTAAAAAAAAGTTTTATTGTTTTATTACCCATCAAAGTTACACAAGAGTCACTTGTTCTCCATTTGATCACGCTTTTGAATGCTCATTACATATTTACTCAAGATATCGTGAGATAACCAGTCCTTCTTCAAATTCATTTGTTAAATTGTGCTACAGAAAAGCACAAACAGAACATATAATTTCATTACATTACTCATTGCATATTATTGAAGTGGCAGCTAATTAAAATCTTATTTCCCGTGAAATTCTACTAGATTATCATGTTACAAAGTAAGATATATGCAAGCTCATGCATGTAAGTATGCGTGCAGAGAACAGTCACCCAACCACTATTAATTTCTTTACACTCTTTTGTTTTTATTGAGCATCATGACATGACACAAAATTAAACTTGTGCCAAGAGTCAATACAATATCAATTGGACTGACTGACGACGTTCAATATGCCACCAAAGGGTGAAAACTTCCTCTTCCTGTTGATTATCAAAAATGTACACTTAAAAATGGCGATGATCATGATATCGTTTTTTTTGGAAGGAAGAAGCTTCAAATACACTTTTGATAATTCCTTTAAAATAAGTTAATAAATTTCGTCATCGGTTGAAATCCTTCTTAAAATATTAGCTTGTAACTCACTAATAATATGGAGTCGAAAAAGGTGTTTTTGGCTTGAACTACCAATTTTTTTCAAAGAAAAGCTACTAAGTCACTACTACATATTTTAACTTTTGCTTGCACTTATGCAGATATGCAGAATTCAACTACACACTTATTAAACCAAATGAAATATATGACATGACACTTGCCTTGCAGAAATAAATTAATGGTAACTGAGCGTAAGCTCAAGTTGCCATTCAACCCGTTGAATTCCTGTGTGCATTTTATCTTTAAGGAAGACTCCCCGCGTGGCCTTCCTTTTTCTACCAGTTCAAAGAATCCAATATCGCTGTTTCTCTTATCATCACCTTCAACTTTGGTCATTGTACATATTCATCAAATCAAAATATCCTACAAATCAAATAGACACCATTTCCCCGGCCATCAACCATGATATCCGCTTTCAAGTTGAATACTTTCATGTTGTAAGGCAAGTGGTGTGGTAACATTGAAAAACAAGCCTATAAAAATTATACGCCTCAGATTAGCACATTGAATTGAAATGCCCCCAGTAGATAGAATACTTGTAATTTAATTATGATACAGCCTCGACTTTTCAAGACCTGTACATTTTTAAAACACATGTAAAACTGTCTAAATATTTTCATTCATTCTTATGTTATAAATATATATTTGACTTAAACAATAGGTAATTTTATAGCAAATTGCAGTCCATTGATATGCTTTTCACACCCTATTTGTTTGTTCTTTTATTTTTGATTTACAAAATAATCAGATAAAAATCTGGATTCTTTTTCTTTCTTACTTCTTGTCATCAACACTTTTCAGTAGTTCATTGACGCTCTGACTGCCGCCCATGCTCAAACGGATGAATATTTATGAAGCTTAAGCGAATATTACACTTTATATCTATATCAAATCAATACCCAAATAGCTGGTGAAGGCGAAACCTTCTTCATGAATATAAATGACAAAAAGTGCATTCAGAAGTAGCCAAAAGGCAATAGTGATAGTGATGATAACAATCCAATTTAACCAGTCATCTCTGACGAACTTTGTCTTACAAAAGTAAACACGTTTTTAGGAATAAATCGAATGAACTTGTTCCTATTTACCATACAGAATTTCACGAGAATTTATGATAATCCTTTGTATTTTCCAACCAACGCAACGATCTTCTTCTATTATCATTATCATCTTCATAATCACACTATCATCATCAATTTCACTAATTTCAGCAACACATTTTTCCTGTTTATTATACCAAAATTTGCCTAATGCCTATTGCCGATCCTGATCAATATCGATCGGCTTTTCAGTCTAAAATACTTTTTTTTTTACCTTTTGGCCCAACAAGATTAGCTTGACGAGTATAATTGACTTACACTACGCACATATCATTTAAAATTATAGTGGGAATTGATGCGCGATTAATCCTTATCCAATTTGCTTTATCATCATTTCATCGTCTCATATCAATTACCCAAGTTTACAATTACACGCACCCAAAGAAGCTATGATTTTACCCATACATGAATCTTGAATCTTGTACGCAACTTTTCGTTTTCATTAAACTTTCATGAGAGGCCCTACCTTGTTTATTGTTACCTGAAACGCGATGTCAAAAAATGACAGATTGCGTTTGACAAAGTGATTACGCTGAAATACAAGATAAGAAAACGAACACACTGAAAATTGCTTCAAAAAAATGCCACAGCATCTTCAACTCCAATAAGAGCACTCCCATTTCCCTCTGTATTCCTTTCCCTTTTTTCAATTGCAATTTGATTTGATTTGTTGGATAAAGGACCGTCGCGTCATCATACATAATCATTATTGAAAAAAATCAAGGAAAAAAGGATTTTTCCCTAATCAATATAGCACATTATCTTAACCACTTAAAGGTAAAATAAAATTTTATTGAATTTTTGACAACAAAAAATTTGTTTATTTTTTGTGCATACATCATTCATTGCGTGTCCAAAAAAAACTAGAACCACATCCATCCACGCACAGTTTCATGTCATAGTGTGATCTGGTGAATAAGATGATACAATACAGATGAAACATTTCTCTGTTGACAAATTATGATACATGATATGATAAGTGTTTTTTGTCATCTACTCTCATGACATGTGCATGTAACCCAATCATTGCACTCTTCACGGCATTGAACTACGCATCATTCGTATATTTTTGAGCTTGAGGATTTTTTTGTAGAGAAAAATGCTAACTTTAAACAGAAAAATGCATGAAAGTGAAGTCGAAGAAGGCTTGCTTTTGCTGAAAGGGTGGCGAAAAATAATTATGATGACTATGTTGAAAATGCGTTTTTGCATTAATTTAAAATAATCTCTTGCACTAAATGTTCAGTTTTCTCGCTAACTAGCTGATTTTTGTTTGAATTTGTCCTTTGCAATTTGGAAAAATGTTGAAGAGCTTTTGTTTCTTCTTTAAAAAGTTAGGTGTTTTTTTGTGAACGCTTTAAAAAAAATGATTATGATGATAATGATGTCGATGTCCTGCGATACTATTATCTTTTCACTTTTGTTTTTATTATCGTTTTTGTAGGTATGTACATATTCGTCACATGCACTTTCGTTTAACAATACTCACGCAATTTTCATAAAAATTATTCCTCAGCTAAAAAATCTGGCTTCATCATCATAAAGTAAACTTATTTGCAAAAAGTGAGTCTAGTTTAGTTTAGTCTTTGAATCACTTTTCATTCTTGAAAAAAAATTAAAACACGGATTACGTTCTTGCGTCTTTCTCTTTCTAATGGCAAGTATTGATGATGCATTTTCATTAAAACCCATGACTTCGTGCGTTCAAACGCAATATTAGTTTCGATATTGCGTTGCATTACGGATCCCAATATTTTTTTTATATCTTCATTATTTTTGGTTTTCAATCTCATCTCATCTTGCTTGATATGATCATCATGTCATTATTGTAATCACAACATTTAAAATTGGTTTTGTTCAGTGTGACGAATTGTAATTCTTTTATAATACTCTACACTTCTGTATGTTGTGGTCACATTTTTATATTTTTTTAAACCCTTATTTGGTAGATCAGCAACGGCACTTGATAACAATGGTGCATTATTCCCAATACCTATCATCGCCTTGACCAAAGCAAGACAAAATATAAACCACTAAAAGGATTTTTTTCTACAAGCTCATCGTTCTCTCTTCCTTTCCCGTTCATGTGTAAGTTTGTGACTGTGTGACCATCATCTTCTAAATATCCATTCTCTATCGATAAACAACAATGAAGTAATGGACTTGTTGACCAAAAGGTAATTTTCAATCTTCTCTACAAACTAAATAGACGAAGAAACTTTTCATCTTAACAAAATAAATTGTCGTTTCTTTCTTTTTTAAGTACTTATAAAAAACTCTTCAGATACTTTTACTGCGAGATGATGATAGCAAATTATGATCTCAATTTCCACCCTATAGCTCTCTCGCCTCGCACAACAAAAAATAGTTATAATCACGTTCACATCTTCTCTCTTGACTTGACAGTCTCAGAGCATTTCGTTTACTTTCCGGTCGTACTTCAGTTTGTGCGTGGTGTAGACCATACGTTAATGATGTTGACCCTTGCAGTTGTGCAGGGGCAACACGACAACTGCATCACTTTGTTATTCTGTAACCATCCTCTGCTCTCTAGCAATTTATTTTCTTAGATAAACGCGTACTTTTTACAAAACACATTCGTTTCTACTATTTGCTTTGTTTTTTTAACGTACAAATCAACGATCGTGTTTCTTCTTTATAGTGGGCATATTAAAATAAAGGTATAAAAAGCATCCTAAACGTGTCTGGTCTGAATTTCATTGCAGTTAAAATTATAATGATCCTAATATTACGTTTTCATTTTACAAAAAAAAATCAAATTAAAACATAATTTGAAACACTTTTGTATTATTGTGCAATTATCCTTTGCTGCTATAAAAGTTGTCAAATAATTGATGGGTTTAGATTAGGATGTTAGCTCATGATGATACTATCATCTTCCTATAAAAAAACGCCATATCCTTTTGTATGTATACATATGTAGTAGTCATCCTATCCCGTTCTCTGGGTACATTTTTGATATTATGCATGTCTCAGAGAGAAGAGCATGCAACAATGCAATAAAACTGCACAGAAGTTACCGGCCGACAGCACGAGACCTAGACGAGCAACGCACTTCACTTGCATTGCAATAAATGCAAAATGCAGCTCTCTGTTTTTCTGATTGTGATGCTGACGCTGACTGATTAACTAACGCTGATCGCTGCTTCTCTCGACTCGAAGCAACTACCCAACTTATATAGCGTGCTCCTCAAGTTCCTCTTTTTTCATTTTTTTCGATGATGCTTATCATTTTTCACAAGGAACACATAACTATTATACCACCACAACGGTTGCACTACTGCTCGAGTGACTGACTGACTCTTTTCCTGTCTCCCTTTTTTTTCCTTACCCCTTTACCAGCTTTTCAGCTATTTTTCTTTCCTTTTTGGCTAATAACCCATCGTTGATTTTTCTTGCATTTTTACGATGTTTTTCCTTCATGAACGTTACCAATTTTTACCTCCATTATAATAACAAAAAAAGAGTATCGTGTTAGAAATAAACATTTTCTCAATTATCTGTTAATAGCTCTGATGTTGTTTTTGTGAGTACCAGAAAAAGCAAAGTATATCTGATCTATCCAAAAAGCAAATGAAGTTCCTACAACAAAGACAGTGGATGTCAGTTTAAAGGGCAGTGGTGATAATTGACAGTTATCATAATCGTAGCGGCAGTCATAAACACATTTTTATTTTATTCTTTCCAAACCAGAAGAAATGCTAAATAAAAAGTGGTGAAGTGTCTTTATTCGCTGATTTGATCTTATTACCCCAGAAGACATACAAACGCAGCATGTCTTCCTTGCTAAACAAAACATATCATCTCCTTCAATCATCGTTATAGTGTGGAGTGGAGTAAGTGACGCGACAAGAACAATTGAGTTGGAAAAAAGGAGACGAGCAGGTAAAAACTTTATTGGTATTTTTTTGTACATTTGTTTTTTTGAAAAAGAACCCTGTCGTTTTGACACTTAAGTACACTTTGACACATTATGCAGATAAATGCATCAAGTCAAGTCATTCATGTCAAGATTTTAATCGCTCTTTTGATGCGATGATACAAATCAACACGCAATAATTACCCCGTCGTCATTTCGTTCACAAAGAAGCAGCAGAACAGCAACATGTTCTGTGATAAAAAGGCTAGTTTTGATATTGATGATGTGACGCCAGAAGAGTGTTGTGCTTGTCCATTGTTGTCGTGTACAAGTACAAGAATGAAATGATAAATTATTTGCACTAACAACATTTTAGACAAGGGTTTTTTGTGTGTGTTAGATAATATTATCGTTTAGTTAAAAGGAATCATTTTTGTCAAGTATTTTTTGTTGTTGTTTGATAATCGCAATGATCGATATTAGTGAGTGAGCAAGGTGGTATAATTCAATCACTGTTTCTGTGTACACATTACATGCAAACAGCATGATATATATTTTGTTCCTGTTAGTTGGGTACTATAAAAGAAAGGAAGACGATGCTGTTTACGTACTCATATATATCATTGTCTTCCTCCTAACTAACATTTTTGTTCAATTGTTATTTTTTTAGATGCCTTCTATTCCTACTAACTCTGCCGTGTTGAGGGAAATCTAAGAGGAAATGCTCATAGCCATGTTATCAATACTGATAACAATATCTGAAAGCTACGTCAGTTGGGATCAAGGCAAAAGAAAACTTTTGTTTTCATTGCATTACTAACTAAATCTGTTACAACATTGATATGATAATGTAAAGTACAACAGTAACAATAAGATATGATGCGTATTTTTTGCATAATGTGCGTATAGTGCTTGTACAATAGTTGCAAAAAAATCCTGCTGCACAACAATTGCAAGGAAGGAACGCATGTGCACATGCCAAGAGTCAATCAGTCGGATCACGTTCGTTGTTGGTATCTGTGTAAGTGATGTAAAATTTATTTAAAAAAATATTACGTAACTGACTTGATGGTGTTGACGATAAATGCGTTCAAAGGAATGTAGCAGGAAAAGCAATTACTACCGCATATCGATAAGGGATATATTTGCAGTTGTGGAGTTATTTTTGTGATTGCATTTTTATCTTTGACGGAGATGTTTGGGACAACACTTGCCACTCTTCATCAGTATGTGCATAAGTTTGTGAGTACAACAATTGGTTCAAGTAAAAGATTGTTTTTGACTTAAAAAAACTTTGTCGATCGACCACCAATGAGTGAAAATTCTTCGGATTTTGGAAATAAACGTGTCCTGTATTTTTGTTTTTGTGATAAAATTAATTTGAGTGTACTGAAGAAGAAAAAGTCGTTAGCAAACCTGAGTTTCTGTGATTCTATTATCAAAAATCTATAATGGTGTTCTTTTATATTAGAAATGCCAGTGGCAGAAAAAGAAGTGGTAAAGTGGGTAGATTTGGTGACACAGGAAGAACGTTTCCGTTTCAAGAAGTAGTGCCTTCTTTGGTTTATTTTGTGACATTGGCTACTTTTACAGTGCTTTTGTTTCAGGATAATTTTGTTGTAGGATACTACATGTTTCCAGAGAACAGTGAAAGTAAGTAATGGTCTACAGTAATCTGCAAATCTTCATAATCAAACTATGCATGCATAATTATATTCATGCATTGTTCGGTAAAAAGTAGCATGTGTATTGAATATATTTTGCCACGTTCAAGATAAACTATCTTTCAAATCAACACATTGGCAAAAAACTTCTTATTTTTTTCGTATTTGAAATGATTTGTTGAAACGAGGTGCTATGAATATTTTGCACATTTTCGAACAACTGATTATAGAAATAATAGGCATTTTTTCTCGTATAGTATCGTTTTCATAAAGAATGCCTTTCTTCCCAAATTCGGTATGCCTCGCCTTTTGCGCTGCTGATTGGAAAAAGAAAATAATGTTTCATTTCACTATTATCAAAATCCGAGCATACATTGTGATGCACCTGTACTTTCTCATAGGCTATTATTACCAGTACGCCAAATAAACCACCACCATTATTATCTTAAAAATTAGTACACGACATGACATGACACACAGAGGTTTTTATTGTGCTAACAATCTGCTCATTCATCCAGTTCGGCAGAGAGAACGAACTATTTTCAATTTGAACGAACACTTTTGTGCATTATACCACCTCAAAAAAATAACTTGCATGCATCCATCCATCTATCCATCCATGCATGATTTTTTTTGTATTGTTGTGTGTGCATAATGGCTTGGATGATGATACAGCAAAATAAAATTCTTCTTTTATCAGAAGATTCATGTTTTGAAACAACTGCTCCTTCCTTTTTCACCTTTAATAAAAAACCGTTAATTTGAAAATCGTTCACATGCCTCATCTTTCATGGGAAAATGCCCTTTTTCATGTCGTTGTCATTTAACAATGAGGTGCAATCTCGGTTGGCTATAAAGATAGAGTTTGTTCTTTCTTGTGAGATTAAAAAAGCCATACATCAAGAGAGTGCCAATGAAGATTTTTTTTCAAAATCCTTTTTACGATCTATTCCTCTGGTCAGTCAGTACTGTATGATAATGGATAGGGAGTTTTTTAGCGCACGTGAGAATCTTTTGAGGGAAGGTTTACTATACAACAACAGCTACATCGTTATAAGATGTGATGGAAGAATGACGCGTCTTCATAGTCGTGATCATGACTTTGCATGCATTTAAAAAATTAGGCTAAACTTGATTCAATAGGTACTTTGTACTTACCTCCGACTTCAAAACATTTTTTTTAATATCTGAAAGTTCATATCATATACCTATCTATTTTGCTGCATGATGCATGAACACATTTTTGTGCATAAATATATTCAAGTAAAAGTTCCTAGATCAGTTTTCATGATGTTCACGTGTAATTTTTTATGCAGTAGTGCTAATTTGTAATGTAAAAGTCTCAATTAAAAGCTCATTGCGTCAGGTAAAGTAAAAGTTAGAAAAGAACCGACAAGAGTATAACTTCATATCCCATCATTCAGATTTCGTTACAAATAGCTATTAATCAGGTAGCACAGTGTGTGGTAAGAAGCTGTGGACAGGTCGGAAAATGATTTATGCGATGATGATCATCATCTCATGAGATGAGGGCTCACCCACACACACATAAGCTACTTCACAAGATCTTACTGCTCCTAAAACCATTAGCATTCAAAATCTGTCTTTAGATTGGAAGCCTCCCTAAAAACAATTTTCAAGTTTTAATGACAAAGTGAATGTGTAACTGGTACATGTACACAAATGAAATATTATTGGGTAAGGACGAAATGGAAAAGAAAGTGCCAAATGTCTCATAAAAATGCTTTCATTGAATTTTTTTGGTGTGCCTCAGTAAAATATGATAGGTTCATGCAATGCCATGCCATGCCACAAACGCCTTTCTTATAATTTACAACAGTTTTGCTCATTAGCATAATTATTCCACGACTTCATAAATTCTCCGCGAAAGTCTGAGATGACATTTTTATGCTACTTGAAGTCTTGAAGTAGATACGCAATGCGTCTATTTACTGTACAAAGTATAAATAATATGTATGCATGCATATTTTTTATTAAAACATGTGGATAGAGAAATGAAATGACATTTTGATTTCATCAACCCTCCTTTTTTGTTGTTTCCTTTTGTCAGACTGTGGAATCAGTGTATTTTATACCCATCGTGAGTCAAGATATGGCAATGGGGTTGGAGAAGGAAAGTCAACTTTCAGTAGTAACAAAACAAACATTTTATCATCATCTTCGAGTAATTACGTCAGTAGTTCTAAGAGAAGCAGTAAACATGCCAAGAAAGGTATGAAAAGCAGCAGGAGAACCCCCAGAAGTCCCATTGATTATCAGCAGCCAGCTTCAACTTCAACTCGAAGAACTCGTGCCAATTCACGTGTGATGAAATGGAAAAGCAAGAACCCGACTGATATTGAAGGACCATTGGCAAGGATTGTTGGTGGAACCGTTGCACAGCCGTACTCTTGGCCATGGCAAATCTCTTTACAGCTCCGTCATCCAACTATGGGTTTCATAGGACATTGGTGGTAATGAAAAGTTTTGCCAATTTTTTTCGAGGAACGTCTGTGTTCTAAGGTCGTCGAAGGAAAATTTTAAATGAAAAGAAATGTTTTATGCTAATTATTTTTGAACTTTATAAATAGTGGGGGTGTTTTAATTGGAACTCAGTGGGTACTGACCGCTGGCCATTGTGTGAACAAGTAAGTATTTCGTGCTTAACTCACTTAAAGTGCTCGAGCTTCGTATAAGTATGTGCACATCTGATAAGGGTTTTAAAACTATTTTTTGCAATCTTTAGTCGACTATTTGGGCTTAATCAACGTGGAGTGTCATGGTTTGTCATGGCCGGTGAATACGATAGGTCCAAAACTGAAGGAACGGAAAAAATGATCGGTGTCTCACGCGTGTTTGTGCATGAACGCTTCCGGGATTTTGACAACGACATTGGTTTGACAATACTTTCCATTTTCGTCTTTTGCACAAAATTTATACTCAAATACCACACAATAAATTATTTTAATGCATAAAATGGCAATAACAAAAACAACATAATATATACATATGCAATTCTATCTCCCATTACTATTGTGTGCCTTCCGACATTTTCACTTTCTTCCTAAATTACCTCACCTGCTCATCGCTCATCGGTATGCTGAGGCAGGGAGGAACCAAGACTAGACGCAATTTCGTAATAGTAATGTCGTAATTTATAGCACGCATTTCAATTTTTTAAATTGCACAACAGAACGAGTTCTTTTATACCTTCCTTCCCATATTTTATTATTGCCACTTTTGTCGATAATTTATTATTAGAAGCATATTGTAGCACGCGCATAGTCGGATCTTTCTTAGCATTAGTCCAACAACTAACTATCTTGTCTAATCATTATTTACCATAAGCTTCTTCTGGCTTCCGCCTTCCTTCCTAATTGTAAATATGTACATATGCAAATCAAAATACAAGCGTAGCTCACTAACTTAAGCCAATCAGACAACAATGTAAAACCACAAATTACAAACAAACTCATAAAAATCATTGTTAAAACCATAATACACGATGACATGAAGACACTCATCCATTCATCATTTTTTAAAGAAAGCCAAATTACTCTTGACGTGCATAACGATCTGTCTGAATGAGTTTCCGTCAAACAATACGCTGCGCAGAGAACCGAGTGCATATCGACGGTATATATTTTTGCAATTACTGCAATATGGCAATTAGTAATCACCGGTAGCCCATCATCATCACATCAATAAAATGTTATGACATTAACATGCGTTCAGCAAAATGAGCAACGAATCCACTGAAACACGTGCCTTCTGTGAATTCTAGACTTTTGAATTACTTTTATTTGCTTCGTATGGCTTGTTTGATTCACAATTCACAGACAAGAGAGGTCAAGTGTTACGCACTTAATGTCCATAAATTTGAATGCAATATGAATTGTCATTATCATTTATTATTTGCGCTGAGTGTTTGATACAAAGATAAAGCAATCAAGTTGGCGTCTCATATAATCACCCAATAAAAAATGAAAGGTGAATACATTGTCAGTATTCATCATCACATTTTCAGTCATTCATTTCCTTTTTATGATCATTTCTTTTTATCTCTAATTTATAAAATCACTTCGTTTTTTATTCTTCTTTAAAGTGCATTAGCTATTTTTGATAACAACTTAAATATTGGAACTAGCCACAATTTTTATACTGATTCTTGTAGTTTTCTCAAAAAGTAAAAATTCCTGTTTACTTGATTATTTCTCCATCACGCAACGCAATTTAATATCAAATACGCAACTTATAGTATCTTCACGTATAACCAATAGGCGACTAATGTATTCATTTTCATTCCTTCCACAAGATTTACTATTACCTGTGAATACTATAAATTTAAAAGTCAACTGCAGCACTAATTACTACATTATACATTGGTCTTGATGCGCAAGATTATAATCAGTACAAGCTAATACATATTGTTTCATCGTAAAATGTGATTTCGATTTCATTACATTGTTAGGTCATTGTTAAAGGGTGATGAATGAATAGTAAAGCCGGGCACATTAACTTGACTTTATGCAAAATGAGCAACTAGTCATTCATAACATTAACTCTACTTTTTATATCCTAGCCAATTAAAAATGACATTACCTGCTCACGAGAAACTTTCTTGCGTAAGATAACTGAGGGTAATATTTTTAAATGAAATATTTTTGCAATGAAGATTGTACATTGTGTAACCATTGTTGGACAGTAGTTGACAGTTGCAGTTGGTCCTCAAGAAGAAGAAGATGAGCTTGGGATGAACCTGTTTTTATGCGTTTTTACCATAAAAGCAAACGATAAGATAATATTTTGTCATCATAAAAAAACTATTGATAAAATCAAACAGGAGATGAGGTGAGGAATACGGATTGTTTAAAAGACGACGATGAAAGGGAACTTTTGGGTAGTTGCACTTGTTGATGTCTAAATAGCTTCCCTTTCTTCGAGTGTAAACGTAAAGCATTCATTACCCGTGTACTCTCTGACTTCAGAATCGTTATGCTAATTAAGTACATAAATAGCCAAACTCATAATTCAACTTTGACTTCATGTATGCATGTTAGAACAGTATGTTCAAGTGTTCAACTTGTTTAGTGCGTTCGTTCGCCATTCCGACAAAGAGATTTACAAAAATGCTTGCATGTATGTATGTTTTAATGAAATTGTCTATTGTGAAAATTGAACATATTTTAATCAATGATTATTATTACCAGCAATGCAGTCATTGCGTATCATCATCTGTCAATTTGAGTTGGAATCTGCTTATTAAAAAACGTGCTGGTGGCTTAGTATGATACCACAATCTCAACTAACAGGTCTATACAACATGCAAAGGCAGATTTCACAGACAAAGCTATTATATGATATAATGATGATTTTGCCGATAATTACTGTAATTTTGTATCTTCTTACAATGAAAGAAATACATGTAGCCTGAGTTCATTAAATGAAACAATGCGTATAGTATCTTGAGCATACGCTGAGGCGATAATGAATTACAGTACATCCAGGATTACTGCAACATTTCATGGCTACTACTCTTGGTACGCTTTTACTTGAAAAGAGTAATTTCTATAGTTTCTAGTATTTTTGATTAAGGTATTTTACTGCATGATATGTAATTGTATAAACGATTTACTGAATACAGCATTGCATTATAGTTATCATGTCATTAGCAACTTATCACTGCGGCAGTGTCAACACTAACTAGCTATAAGCATCGTACAATAATACATCTAAATTGTACGATAATTGATAATCTACTTTTAGACAAGAACAAAAGCTGATAGAGGTACATGCAAAATGGCGGATATTTGTATTAAAAATGCTCATGTGCTACGTGTAAAATTTCCAATGCATACTTCATTGCATTTCCCTTTCTACACTAATAATGACAAGTAATTAGCACTAAACAAGTAATTGTCAATTTCCTTCCTCTTTTTTAACATGAAAAATGTTGTATGCCTACTGGGATACCGAAATTGCTTATGTTGCGTTGTTGAAAAGTTGTTAACTGCTTTGATGATTCATATTTACTAATAAAATTAATTGAATTTAATAAAAAGGTTAATTATTGTCATCGCCTTTCTTGAATGCTTTTACATGGCTTTCTTATGACTAAGCATTGTGATGTGAATACTAATTGTTTTCTTAATTTGTATCTAAAATGGCAAATAAAGCCTTGGTGAAGCTGTCACGACCTATTTCTTGGACGCCTACAATTTCTCCAGTATGCTTACCAAATGACGACGTGCCGACCTTGAATTTCAACATGACCGGGCTAAAATGTGTGGCGACAGGATGGGGAATGCAGAAAACTGCTGGAAAGCTTTCCTCAAAAATGCAACAGGTAAAGATGAAATGCCAACTGGCAGCAGCACTATGATTGGATTAAATTAATTTGTTACTTGCAGGGAGTTTGATCATTACCATTATCATCAGCTTGTGTTAAAAACGGATACAATAGACATCAGAATCAGAACCTGAAAACAATAAGTAGTTAATCATAATATTTTCCTATATTTTGTCGAGGAAGAGAATTTTGGCCCGTCAGCTTAAATCAGTTTACT
>JAQFZG010002970.1:0-14813 GCA_034695465.1 Entomobrya nicoleti | reverse complement strand
GCCTGAAGAAGCAATAAAAAGCGAAACTAGTTGCCAATAAATTGATGCAATTGAAAGTTAAAAGTGTAACGTGTTTTTGATACAATTTACTTAAATCATCACACATCTCATCAAGTCGTAAATCAAAAAATTAAATACCTGAATAAAAATAATTAACCAGATAATTAAGAATTTATCTTTAATTACTTTGATTATTTTTTAAATAGGATATTTGGAATTCCTGAAAGTATAGAACCGCTGTGTTGACCTTCATTGATAAAGGGGCGTCGTCGGCCAAAGTTGGTAATTTGACTCATCTGGAAATGTGTTCCATTCGACCATTTTTCCCACACGCTTTGCAGCAGTTGTTTGGATTCTGAAAGATTAATTGGTAATTAAAATAGTTAATTGTTTTTTTAATTACAATAATTCGAAATTATAGTTTTATGTAAATGTTTTCGTCTTTGTGTTTCAGACGAAGTAATCAAGTAGCCTGTTGGCACGGAGCTGGAATCACGTCAACTGATATTCGTCGTTGAGTTCGTATTTAATTTTCATTGAAGTTCGTAATCAGAAATTTAAAAAAAAGTTAATTAAAAAGAAATAAAATTAAACAAAAAACAAATAAGGCAATTTTATTATAAGCCAATATTGGAAACAAAATAACAAAATCTACTTTATTCAATGAAAAATGTTTTAAACAAAATTGATTAAACAAAACTCATTCCACTAAATTAATTAAATAAAAAATAATTGTTCCAGATTCGGCGTCATTCTCAATATAAAAACCAGCTCATCTGTGAAGAAAGACAATTAAAAATCAATATGGTTTGATTTTTTTCTAAAAAAAACTTTAGTAAGATTATAAATTAATAGGAACAATCTCCTTAAAAATTTAATTGAACCCATTAAATCCCACAAAAATTAACTCAACCATTTAAAATGCTATCCTTTCAACTCCCTCTTATATAACACCTTTAACTTATTATTATTCAAATTAATGAAAGCTATGCACAATTCAATTAATTATTTCTTCCTCTCAGCAGACAGCTGACCACTCCCACCACCACCACAACCAATTGAACAAATTTTCCCCATTTAAAATTCTCCTCCCGCCACCAAAATATAGCCCTCCAGAATGCATTCAAATGTGTTGGTCAAGAGGTCCTCCTCTGATGATGGATTTTGGAGGGGACTCCGAGGCGATTTGGAGGATGATAGGCTCCATGGAGAAAGCTTGGAGGAGACATCAGCTAAAATATAAACAATTTGAGGTTACCATTTAAAAAGCAAATCAAGCAATTAAATTATTTTTACTAAATAGCTTACTTAACTACATTTAATTTCCTCGTTGTCAGGCTTATCAAGAGAGCTAACCTTCATCTTATCGTCTTCTAGAGAAGGCTGCTCTTCTTTCTGACTTTCAACCATTTAGTCGCCTCCTCCACCCACCTCAAAATTTAGCCGATCGCTTCTTCCTTCAGCGTTCCCCGGCATTAATAAAGGATTACCCAACGGTGGACAACTTGAACTTTTCTTTTTATTACTCTGCTTATCTTCATGCTTATCAGCACTTCAACCCTGCTACCAGCACTTTTTACATCCTTTTTTTCAGTTTCCCGAAGGATAACCAATTAGTGCTACAATTTTTTTTTCAAATTTTGTTGTAGTTTTTTATTAGTTTGTTAACAATTTTTTAGTTAATTTGGTAGTAATTTTTGAAATTAATTTTTAAGTAATTTTATAATTAATTCGTTAATATATTTTTTAATTGATTTGTATTTTTTGTTCTCCTTTTTGGAGTGTGGACGTGGCGCCAGTTCCTCCTTGACGAGTGGCCCTGACTGTGGACTCCAACCCGGGAAGATTATCGGCGCCACGGACTTCTCCGGACAAGTCATGTTTTTGGTGTCAGGTGGTGGTACTGGGGGGATCGGTCAGCTGACGGAATTGTGGTCAGGGGCTTTAAACTGATCCAAAGAAGCTGAATAGGTAGTTTAGTGGTGGTAATTAGTGGGGGCTTAAAAGAGATGAGTTTTGACTGGCTTAGTAATTTTTGGGGGTTAAATGGGTTTAATAAGCTTTAGAGAGAGTTAGGTAAGGCTGCTTGTCTTTTTGAGGAAGGTCAATGGTTTTAATTAATTATTTGGGAAAAATTATTTAAATGGATTTTGGAGGATTTTAATTGTAAAAATTAATTAAATGGTTAATTTAAAGGTTTTAATTAAACCTTACTCAACTTGGTCATGACACTGCTGATCTTGATTAAAATAATTATATCAATTAAATTTATGAAGGTTATTTTGATGAAAAGGTAGAAATATTGGTTGACGTGACGATAACCTCTGCTGCGGTCGCTGGACAGTCCGTTTCAGAAAATTGTTCATTCTTCTTCATGGCTTGGATAACAAAGAAGCCAACAGTTTTATTGAAATGAACAAATTAAAATAATTACTAAATATTTATGCAAAAAATCCGATACACTCATCTCTTCATTAGATTTCCTTCGAATAAAAATGAATACATATTTTAGCAACATGTTTTTCTTGAGCTCTGAGATGAGCTGTAAGAGGAAGTGATGAGTTATGCGGCAACAGTTTGTGATAAAAAATATACAGTTCCAAAACACCGCATTGAATCGACAATTCAAATTTACGGCTTTATTTATTTAACTTGTGATTTACCAAAATAATAACAAGAGTAACGAAGTATGTAATCAAAATACATGCCACTTTGGAAAAAAAAAATTAAAGTGTGAAATTTTATATTCCGAAACCCAAAAACTCATTGGGCTTAACATACAACTAAAAGAAAAGTCTTACAATTAAACGTTTACTCCAATAGAATTACCCACAATGACATTTAAAAAAATTATTTTGATGACTTTTGCTAACACATCTTATTTTTACCAATATGCTATCACATTACAAATCTGAATTATTTGTGAATTTTTAAATGTTGGCTTAAGTTGCTTGGATCCTTAAAAGCAGCGGGACACTTTTCACATTTGTATGGCTTTTCACCAGTATGCACTCTCACATGACGAACTAAAGTACCCTTTTCAGCGAATTGTTTTCCACACAAATTGCATTTGTGCTCCTTGATTTGTTGATGAACGCATTTCATGTGCCTTTTTAAGTCGTCCTTTCGAGTAAACGATTTAACGCACAATTCACATCTGAAGGCTTTCAATTTAGTATGAACTGCCATGTGCCTATTTAACTTACTTTTGCTTGAAAACTTTTTATCGCACCTTGCGCATATATGAGGTTTGATATCATTGTGCATATTTTCATGTTGCTGCTTATTAGACTTCAGTGAAAATGCCATGCGACAAAATTGACAATGATATGGCTTTTCTCCAGTATGTGCTTGAATGTGATATTTGAGAGCAATAGCAGATCCCAGAAACCGGTTACATAAACTGCACTGGAATGATGTTTCAGTTTTATGTGTATTTAAGTGGTTTTTCAAGTCGGATTTTGAAGAGAACCTTTTTTGACATTGCACGCATTGAAATTTTTTAATTCCACTATGCATCAAGTGATGTCTTTTGAGATGAAATCCAGTAGGGAATGAATTTTGACATATATTGCACTTGAAAGTCTTCTCGAGGGTGTGTATTCGTATGTGCATATGCAAATCTCCCTTTTTTGCAAAGCTTTTGTCGCACAAGTTGCAAGAGTGTGATTTCTCATTAACATGTCGTAGATAGTGAATAGAAAGAACATTCTCGCTACTAAATGATTTATTACAAAAAATGCACTGGTGAGTTCCAAGATGAACATTAGTATGAGCTACTAAGGATTTCTTAAAACCAAATACTTTTTCACAATAACTGCAACTAAAGGTTTTGGAAGCCATCTCAATGTGGGCTTGTGAAAACAGCAACCAGCAAATGCTGGGGTTTGCAAGAGATCAGCGAATATCAAATCCGCTATTGGTGGTTTGACACCTGATGATAAAATAGTTATAGTTCTTTTAACTGTTGACCCGAGAAATAATTTTTCTATGCTTTAAAGAACGTGCACTCGTACTAAAAAGATGTGGAATTCATAAAGTTGATGGTGATAGGGTCTTATCACTCAAAATGTTTGCTTCTTGTGATTTCCTTACACTTGGTTGTCTTAATGGTCAGTTTGATTTGATTGTCATCGTGACATTTTTGACCTACTATTTAAATGCACGCGTTTTTCGGGTATTCTGATTTCGATGTGATCTGATTCTGTATATATATTTTGGTGACAATCACTTTTGTTTTAAACGAGTTAATACTTTAGGCGAAATTGTGCGTGTACATTCAATTTGAATATTCAATACTCTTTCTCTTGTTATGTTTGTAATGCAAAGTTCTCTACATTTACATGAACACAAAATGTAGCCTGTGCAACTCCTAATGTGACCACGTACATTGTTTTTGAGACTCCTATATATCGGGTGACTGATTTATATAAATGCAGGGCTAAGCATTTAAGCGAGTAAGTATATGCTTACTGTTTTGCCCCATAACAGGGCTTCAATATATTTTAAAGTCAGTGGCTATTTTAGTATATCAATAAACGGTGTCGGTGTATTCATCAACATCATAAACAAATATCACATTTTGAAATTGGTCAGACAGTCGTGAAATACACTACTTCTGTAGTACTCACAAGAAGCTTGAGCAGACATTTATGTTAACGAATATAACTGACTTTTGGTTTGTTCGAAATATTCATGCGTTTGAAGCATGCGACTTACGTACCCACCATTTTCACGACACATACTTTGTCGATAATCGATTTAGTTATGAAAATTAGTTATTTAGTTATATTTAGTAGACAAATGACTGATCAAAATATAAAATTACCAAAGTACAGTATAATAAATCATGTAAGTTATCCGTGGTGAAAAGGTGAAGCTTTGATAAAATTCTGTTGCGTGCCTTAAGGCAAAAAATTTGGGTTAATAACGCACTTTGGGGTAACAAACATCTTAAATAAAATTGGACTTGGTGAGTGTATCTGCGTCTTCTATCTCCATAGCTTGTATTAAGAATACCTGCATTCAACATTAGCATTTTAAAGTACAAAGTGGTGTACGTGACAATCAACATGGTTTAAGGTATAATAAGCCGATGCCAAGTTTACATCTTTCAAGACCTAAATGGTACCTTCTTTGTATTAAATGTAGTTGTATAACCGTTTTAAGTAGTTGCAAATGTATGCATGCATGTTGTATACAGAGGTTGACTAATTATATGTGAGTAAACATTTTTCTTGTCTCCTGTGTAAAAAGTTCGCATTTTGCTTCTGTGAGAGTTTTGATTTAGTGATTTTAATGGTCATAACTGTATGCAAAAGGGTATGCATGCATTGTCAATCCGTACAGATATGAAGTACCCAATTATTAGGGTACACAGCCATTTGTATTCAATGAACCAATTTATATTACATGCAGAGTATTATTTATTAAGTAAGCAGAAAGACGTCCACGCTCAAAGCTCCATGATTACACCTCATGTGTACTTTCAACAACGCAAAGTTAACGCAAGGAAAATAACTTCACACATAAAATGCACACCAAACAATATGCGCACTTGTCGTTTTAGATCAATCAATAGTCATTTGTTCTATCGTGTTCAACAAAGTAGCAGCTAAAGTTTCAGTTTACCCAGTCTAAAACCAATACGAATTAAATTCATTTAAACCTTCTTTTCAGTAAAACGAAGGAAAAATTGTCAAAGTTAATTTATTTTCCTTATTAAGTTTGCTAGTGTGCGGGGAAAAAGTTTTTACTATCAATCCAAATCACAACCATTTGTATGTCTGCGAAAGTGCCTGTTTCGCGAAGCAACTAATTGTGAAAAACTATATTGGTTAAAGATAATTTGAATCTTGGAACGAAAATGATTCCGGAGAACGCAAATAGCCAAACCTTTAAAAAGATGCCCAGTATCAATCAAAGCTTAAAAGAGAATTATTTAATTCAACTTAAAATTCATGAATGCCTTTTCTGCAACAAATCATTCACTCAATCCCAGAACCTTCACTGGCACTACCGAACACATACAAGAGAGAAGCCATATTTTTGTAAATTGTGTGACAAATCATTTGCTCAGACGTCATCCTTAAATCAGCATATTAGGTGCCATACAGGATAAATAACTTTCTCGTGCAACATTTGTCAAAAATCGTTTAGTTCTCTCAGTACTCATGAACTGCTACACAGTGGGGTTAAACCATTCCATTGCAAACACTGTGGGAAAACCTTCGTCCTAAAACGTACTCTGGACAACCACTTGAACACACACCAAACAGAAACTTCCTTCAAATGTAAATTGTGAGGGCAATATCTGTGCTCAGCGCGGTCGCTGAAAGGCCACATTCAAGGACATACTGGAGAAAAGCCTTACCGCTGTGAAATATGTTTCAGAACATTTTCAGTAAAGAGTAGCCTACGAAAACATGAGGATTCACATGCTGGTGTAAGACCACATAACATATGTATGTTAATTAAAACCAGATACTAGATTGTAAATACTCGATTTTATGAAGTATTTTTAATTGGTTTTAAAACCTCATATGTTTTTGAATTAATAATTTTGAAAGACATTTAAACATTGTTAAGTATTTTTGTAGTTTATAATGGAATACTCTAACTTATAAGTGTTAAGGGAAATTTAGGGGAACCACAAATTTATCGTTAGAAATCACAAATATATAATGGATTGTAAAAGTTTCCCAGAACACATTAATAAATATATATAATGAATACGAATTTTAATGTTTGTTTTATAAAGCATAATATTTATATATTATGCATGTATTAAAACATTTTAATCATTTGTATGCCATCAAATTGGTGCAAAAAATATATGTCAATTAAAAATTAACATCCCTTTAAAAATGGCTCATATTTTAAAAATTTCTTAACTAAACCCACTTTGGGGACATTTCAGAAAGCCCTTCTTCATTCGTTCCGTATATGGTTTGCACAACAGCAGAATATCCTCTGCTTGTCGAAATTCCATCATTCCTGCTGCACTCGTTACGAGAGGGCTAGCTCTTCCAGACCGGTTGGTAGATATTCTGAGGCACAGCTGAATATTAGTATGCCCTAATCGATTTTTCTTTAAATTGTGTTTCATAGTATTGGGTTAGACTACCTCAGTATACCAAGAAAACCCAGTATTAGACCCACCAAGTATTGCTTCCCAACACAGGATCAATGCAATCCTTCGTTCTATGCAAAATAAAATCAAATGCAGCTATTTATGCGGGAAAGATTTATGGTTAGAGCTAATATAGTGCCAAAATAGAATAATAAACAGAAAATGCATTTATGGCTTTATTTATATGAATTTAGGTTTAGAATATATTTACAAGAATAAAAAAGTACAAAACCAAAATACACGTCAATTCAGAGTAGTGTATTTCAGTGTTAAATTGCGCATACACAAACGTATCAATTAAATATGCTGAACATATAACCAGAAGAAAAGTCTCAGAATTAGAATTATACTCACTTTTAAGTATTCGAAATAACATTTTATTTTCCTGTTCATAATTTCGAACACAATTTTCACCATCTTTTTGCAATGTATTAGCACACCTTGATTATTTATGAAGGTTCAAATGTTTGGCCAAAGCGCCTGATTCTTTAAAAGCAGCAAGAAATTTAGTACACATGTATGGCCTTTCACCAGTGTACACTCTCATGTGGCGTACTAAAGTTCCCTTTTGAGCAAATTGTTTTCCACACAAATCACATTTGTGCTCCTTGATTTTCTGATGAACACAATTTTTGTGCGTTCTTAAGTAGCCCTTTTGAGTAAATGATTTCTCACACAGTTCACATCTGTAGGCTTTCAATTTAGTATGAACTGCCATGTGCCTATTTAAATCCCTCTTAATTGAAAACTTTTTATCGCACGTTGAACAATTATGTCGTTTGACATCATTGTGCGTATCTTCATGTTGCCGTAGCGTGCTCTTTAGCGCAAATGAACTGGGGCAAAATTGGCAACGATACGGCTTCTCTCCAGTATGCGCTTGAATGTGGCGATGGAGAGCAGTAGCTGATCCCAGAAACCGGCCACATAAACTGCACTTGAAAGCGGTTTCTGTTTGATGTTGGTTAAGATGTATTTTCAATTTGGCTTTTGTGATGAAACCTTTTTCACAATGCTCACATTGAAACTCTCTAACTCCACTGTGAATCAACTGATGTGCTCTAAGATTCCCTCTAGTAGAGAATGACTTTTGGCAAACGTTACATTTGAAAGATTTCTCGTGTGTGTGAGTATTTATGTGCATCTTCAAGCTGCTATTATCTACGAATGTTTTGTCACACAACTTGCATGAGTATGGTTTCTCATTAACATGGCTTCGGTAATGAGTAAACAGATTTGCTCCAATGTTGTACGATTTGTTGCAAAATAAGCATTGGTGAATCCCAAGGTGGACATTAGTATGTGCTACTAAAGCAATCTTTTCACAGGAACCACAGGCAAAGCTGTTGGAAGCCATTTTAATAAAAGATTATAATAAAACTGATTGTCAGAAACTACTAGAGCTCTATGAAAACGAATGACCATTTGACAGGTCCAAAATGGATTCTAAACAAATTTGTTGATGTACGTCCCGGAGTAGCTTAGGATCCAATAAAGTTTAGATCTGATTTTAACAAAAATAAAAATTTCCGTTTTTAAAATTTGCACAGTTACAGAAGGGCTAATGTTTTACGCAAAAATTTGATATGGTTCTGTACGAGTAGCGCCTGTAATAATACCAAAATGATAACGCCGATATTGTCTGCAATTCTATTCAAACAAGTTGGTGTGGTGTGGCCCTTTCTGCACCTGCTCGGTTCAAACGATGTGCCTGCATTGTGATCAAATCAACGAGTGATGTTTTTGGTACCCATACTTTAGGCACGCGCTTTTGCTTCGGTATTCCGCATTTGGTATACGTAAATCTTAACATACCTAGTTTTAAGACAGCCGTTGTATGTTTTAATAGATGGGTACTTGAGTTGCTACCTTAAACGTGCATTAAAAACGCAGGTTCATTCTTTTACTCATGCTATGTTCGGCATTATCTATATTTATATATATTTATGCCTCACATAAGTTCTCATGCATTTAAAATGTGTAAGCTGATAATATGACCATTTGCTATATATGCCTACCATTCGGCAATACAGTTGTAAATTGGATTCTGAACATAGTAAGATCATTATCATTTAAAGGAAAAAATACAATCTTGTTTAATGAAGCGCAATTAAGTAAGTTAGGCATATATGAAAATGCGCAATTGATTTTAAAAAAATTAATGAGTCAGTTAAAACTTTTAGACCATTGAAAGTAAACAATGCACTCTAATACTGATATAATATTTTTGTTGAGTTTTTACTAAATTAATTGTGAGTGAAAATTCTAGGGATAGTGTTGGATTCTCTTCAAATCTTACTACTGAAAGACGTTTGTAAAATATATCTATCTACCTTAAAATTCAATGCTGATTCTGAATATTTCAATTTAGGTTCAATGGGTTATCATGTAAACTTGGAATATAATACAGTAGCTTAGAAATGTTTTTTAGTCAAAAATAAAGCCATTGATGCATCTGAAGTTCAATATATTACGATTAAAACTTTAACTATAATTTTTCAGCACAGATCCTATGCCCGCTACTCTAAAAGTTGAATGAATAAACAATCTTGTATATTAAAATCATGTGGATTTGCTTACTGCATGTTTAGCTGCAGTGCTTGGTTTTATCAAGTGAATTTAGTCCTGTAAATTTTCTAAAAAAATCTATTTTCGACGCAGTTTCTTTTGAAAAAGTTAACCACATAAGTTGCATACTTCAAGTGCATGAATATTTCCAACAAAACAGAAGTCAGTCATAATTGTCAAAACAAATGTCTTTTTCAACCTGATATGCATACTAGTTATACAGACATCAGGTACAAACTGGATTACATGGTTAGCAGTCGCCTGTCGTACAAGACGAGTAAGAGGAATATGAATATGCATATTGAATGTACGTGATCCATGTAGACAAGAACACCAAATCGTTTATAGCACAAGTGTATGTCCGAAAAATATATGTATGTGCGGAAGTTAGGCATGTGTGTGTGGTGCACGCACATCAAAGGATAAATTCCAAAATAACTCTCGTATTTAAATTTTAAAAATTCAAATATCCTGTGGCAACCGTGTATTAATGTACTTACATTCACGAATGTGCGTCTATTTAAACTAACAAAGCTTTTTTTGTTTTTCGAGTTCAATTCCTAATTTGATTACCTCAATGAAATCAGAAATTAAATCATATCTCCTTTCACAATACCAGTAAAAATAACTAAATATTTTATCATATGGTAGAACCACCCATTGGATATTTCAATTCGTAAAACATTTCTAAATAAAATATTTCCTAATTCCATAGGCCGAAATTGAGATGGCTTCCAAAACATTTCGGTGTAGTGATTGTGAAAAAGTATTTAGTTTTAAGCGAAATTTAGTAGCACATAATAAAGTTCATGCGAAAACTCACCAGTGCATATTTTGCAACAAATCCTTTAGAAGTGGAAATTATTTGTTTATTCACTACCTACGACACATAACTGAGAAACAGTACCCCTGCAACTTGTGTGACAAAACCTTTGCAGCCCAAAGCAATTTGAAGATACATATGCGAATGCACACCCAAGAGAAGCCCTTCAAGTGCAATGTTTGTCAAAAGTCATTCTCGACCGGAAGTCATCTTAGAGTACATCACTTACTGCACAGTGGGGTTAGAGAATTTCAATGTGAGCACTGTGAAAAGAAATTCACTAAAAAATCCAACTTGAAAAGCCATCTGAACCTACATAAACCCGAAACACCTTTCAAATGCAGTTTATGTGGCCGGTTTCTGGGATCTTCTACTGCCCTAAAAGTTCACATTCAAGTTCATACTGGAGAAAAACCTTATCGTTGTCAAATGTGTCCCAAGACATTTTTACAGAAGTCTCACCTACAACAACATGGAGATATGCACAATAATATCAAACGGTACGATTGCGCAACGTGCGATAAAAAGTTTTCAAGTACAAGTAATTTGAAGAAGCATATGGCAGTTCATACTAAATTGAAAGCCTACAAATGTCAATTGTGTAAGAAATCATTTACTGAAAATGGTAGCTTAAAAAATCACATGCAGTGGGTTCATCATCAAATCAAGAAACACGAATGTAATTTGTGTGGAAAACGATTTTGTGAAAAAGGAAAATTGGTATTGCATATGAGAGTACATACTGGTGAAAAGCCATACAAATGTAATAAATGTCCCGCTGCGTTTACACAGTCAGGCAGTTTGAGCAAACATTCAAAAATTCACATATAATTATGATTTGTAATGTGCTAGCCTATTTCTAAAAATAAAAAAATGTGTTGGCAAGAGGGATCAAAAGGATTTACAGAATTTTGTATTTTGAATTAGCTGATGTGCTTCTGTATATACATTTAAGTAAAACTTAAATCTCGAAATATAAAATTTAACACCACAAATTACATTTACTTAAAATGATGTGTATTTTGATTACATATTTCGTTATTAGTGTTATTTATTTAGTAAAGTAAAACTTGAATAAACAAAGGCATACCTAAATTATCTATTGAATGAGATTCTTTGGAATTTTAGAATTTTTATCATAAAGTCTTGCCGCATAACTCATCGCTTTCTCTTATCCATCTCCTCTCTGAGCTCAGGAAAATCTTCTTGCTAAAAAATGTATTCATTTTAATTCAGAGCAAAATCAGCAAAAACGCGAGTATCAGAATATTTGATCATTGACTAATTATTTCAATTAGTTAATTTGAACGAATTTCAAGAGTCAAGTCAGTTGGCTTCTTTGGTATGCTAGCCATGATTACGAATGTACTTTTTTCTTGTCCGGTGGACAAGTGGAATTAGCAGAAGTAAAGGTTATCTTCATCTGAACCATAATTTTCGGATTAACATCAAGATAACCTTCATCAACTTGACCAAAAAGGTTGAAAGTCAGAAAGAAGAGGAACCTTCTGTAGAAGATGATAAGGTAAAGGTTCGCAAAGCATGACAAGAAGAAACTTAAACGCAGTTGCGTAATTTACTTAGTAAAAATAATTTTAATTGATTGCTTAACCTTTTTAATTGGTTATTTAAAGTTATGCGGATGTCTCCTCGAAAGAAACCTCCAAGCAGCACATCACCCTCCAGATCACCTCGGAGTTTCTTCAAAAGTCCAATATTACTGTTGTTCTTTGAAACTTGGTCCTGGTTTTGACAACAATAGTACTAGATATAGCTATGAAAAGGTTCGGAGGTAACGAACGATCACGTAGCATAAAAAGTGGGTTTACTTATCATGTGCATATATGTTCCAAAATATGTGGGCAAGGTTTTTCAAGTGCGCCTAATTCTTAGATGGTAACTATTTTGGTCCAGGACGCATTGTCTAGCTGTACCCTTTAGAAATAAGGAAAAGCTAGAGGTTTCGAAAGTCTTACTTACAAAATAATGCCTTGCAACATTTTATTATCAATCTGGAGCTCCATATAGTTTAGAGAAGATTTTGTGAATCTGTTTTATGAAAGGCATTTTAGAAAAAAATATTTCTGAAATCCCTTAAATTTGAATCTATGTTGTATTAAATTTCTACTTTTTTATTGCTTGCTCCCTTACGTAACCCAACAAATTATGCATTTGAATGGTCTGTTTGGTACAAATGGTTTAATGTGGAGGTGTCCCAAGACAAGCACTCCAGTTTCTCGGCACATCCCTTAATAATCCTGGGGGATGAGGAGTTGGATCCTCCAGTGGGGGGTGGGGGAAACTCGGGGGTTCGGGGAAGAAACAGAGAGCGGAGGAGAGCTCAAATGTTCCAAAGTTGATGCTGGACAGTGGGAACTCTCACCCATTTTCGAACAATAATGGAAGGATGCAGACGCAGAGTAGTCTGCTGGTTATCATGCGGAGGAAGAGCTATGGCGACTTGTGTATTCATCCGGATGTTAAGCTCATGATTTACAGGAATAACTTAATTAATTTTTAATCAGTGGTTCAGAGTGTTAATTAATATTTCGTTAGTTGTTTGGAGGGTGAACTAATGTTTATTTTATGGTTTGAGGTCAAATTAATATTTAATTATTAATTTGGATGGAGATTTAATATTTAATTTGTGGTTTTGGAGGAGTATTTAGTTTTTAATTAATTATTCGAACGGTGAATTTAAATTCAATTATTATTTGGATGGTGATTTATTATTTCATTAATAATTTGGACGATGAATTTAAATATAAATTTGGAGGGTGATTTAATATTTAATTAATAATTTGAAAGAGGAATTTAAATTTAATTATTAATTTGGAGGGTGATTTAATATTTAATTATTAATTTGGAGAGTAAATTGGTTTAGTTAATTTTTGAAGGAGATATAAATACTTTTAAATTGTGTTGTTTCACAGTTGAGCTGGTTTTTTTATTTTGGAGATGTCGCCGATTACGGAACAAGTGGAATAGTTTGGGGGTCAAGAAGAAGTGGAGATAATGGCGCGTTTTGAGTGCACCACAATGTCGCTTTTCATTGGAGAGCTGGGTCCCTTCAAACATCAAGTCCCTGTCAAGGGTGCCTATCAATGTCAAGGTACAAAAATTGAGATCTCAAATAATAATTACAAGAATTTAAATATTTAACCAGATAATTTAGTATTAATTACTAATTGCTTTAAATGTTTTTTAAACAGGATATTTGGGAAGTTGAAAACAGCTGTGGTAACCTTCGTTGATAAAAGGGTGTCATCCTTAAAAGTGGATAATTTGACTCAACTCGAAATGGGCTACATTCGGACATTCATCCCACGCTATTTGGAACAGTTACATACATTCCGAAAGATAAATTAGCAATTAAAATTTCTTAAATTTAATTAAAAATTGTGGTTTTAGTTTTAACTTATGTGGTTTCAAGTAGCCCATTGGTAAAAGTTATTTTTTTAATCAAAAAAACTAATAAACTAATCAATTATTTAAAAAAAATAGACAATTAACTATATTTTTTAAAAAAATTATATTTAAAAGGACAATTTAATATACTTGAAAAAATAAACAATTAATTCCTTTTTTAAATAAATAATTAATTATACATAAAAATAAACAACCAATTATATTTTTTAAATTAACAATTAATTAAAAAAGTTAAACCAGAATTATTAAATAAAAATAGTCATCCTTGTATGGACCCAAATGCAACGTCGCCTGCATTCTCCTTCTAAGCAGCTCAACACGTAAATTCTCATCCCAAATGACATCGTTCCTCAGCCCAGCTCCTCCACTCTTCCCCTCCCCCTGTCCCCCTTGTTCCTCACACTCCCCACCAGCACCAACAATATTCTCCTCCTTCCCTAACTCCAAATCCTTTTCATCTCCTCCACATCCCAATCCTCCTCCTCCCCAACAAAGTGGGATAACCCTAATTCACATCGCTAACTACTCGTTTTACTAATTTAAATTATTGAAAGCTGTGCAGAATTAAAATTTTACTCCAACCCACTCAGCTGACAGCTGACCACTCCCACTAAAACATTTAGCCCTTCAGAATGCTAAAAAAGTTAATGGAGAACAGGATCTTCTCTGATGATAAATTGATGATAATGAATTTTTTTTGATGTACTAAAAGATTATTTTATTCAATTTCGAACTAACATATATTTTATGTATACATGTTGATGAATGTAATTTTTATACTTGCCTTGTCTAATGTTTTATGGGCAAGCACAGGTGCTGAGCACTTGTGTTTGCAAAATGTTTTGTTTAAAGTTGAGCTAC
>JAQFZG010002969.1:0-14816 GCA_034695465.1 Entomobrya nicoleti | reverse complement strand
GAAATGTTTTGCATTTGTATAACGAGTCACCTTTCACACATACTCCGGTGGACAATTTATGCTTTTATTTGCTCACCTTGAGCTTCGTCATGATTTTGGGGGGATGTGGGAGGATGATCACAACAAGCTTCTTTTGCGTTCATTTTTGCAACAAGGTATACTTATATTATAGTTGTAGACTTTGAAGGGATCTACGGAATACTAAATCTTTAATTTATATTCGAAATGTTTAAATGGATTTTTTATTTTGCAGAGACTAACAAATCAGCTCTTTTGGTCCTGGCTAGTTCTTTCCACTCTCGTCGTCACGATTGAATTCCTTGTCACATTCGACATTCTTCTTACCCTCAGCCACAATGACGTTGCGCCACCATACGAAAGGGATTTCTTCTTCAGTAACGACAATCACACTGAATTCTATTGGCTTTGTCATACCTTTCGCTACTTTATCTGGATTGACCTGTGTTTGAGTGGACTGGCTCAGTCTGCAGTTTGTTGGGTGTATAGGACTTCAACTCGAGGTCAAATTTAGACAAGCTTCCATTCTTAAAATGACCATTCACCTTGCAAGAAAAATATATGCTTTCAGGAAACTTACATGAAATTCAATGGAATGTTAAGATGATGAGATTATTTAGAAGTTAAATAAAAACCAAGTTTTTTACAAAAAACAAACATATTTAGTATAGATTTATTTACATATTTATATATTTTATTTACATATGTACATATACTTTGTCAATTCCTACATAAAATGTGCGAATAAGATCAGATACATAACAATTGTAAGGATTATAAAACGTTGCCCTGTTTTGTACTCGATTGTCCGAATTCGAAATTTTGATACTCTGTCAACGTATATTTGGCCGTTTCAGATTTGAAGTGTTGCATTGATTTTTTTTTCGTCATGATAATCATCTTTAACAATATTTTGTATAAACATTTCAAAAACCCTGTAGCGTGTGATGAAAGATTAGTTTTCATTTAATTTTTTATGATAAAAAGCGTCTGTTAATTGATTTGAGATTGATAAGTGATTTAACAACAAAACTACATCAAATTATGTCAACAAAAATGTGCGTGCCATTTTTTGTGAATAGACAATTTAGCCAAATAATCAGTTTTTTAAATGGGTAAAGTATTTTTGTCAATGGAAGCAAACGAGCCCTGGTGGTACATGCTGTGACGGCTGTGATGATGATGACTTTGACGAGGATACGGATAACCACGACAAATTTCCCTTTAATTTGAAACATACATTTCCGCATCGTTTAGATTATCTAAATTCAACCAGTGAAGGTATGGTTCTTGGGGTAAAATAATTGGAATTAGTTTTTTATACCTGCCGCTCTTTGACCGTAATATATTAAGCACCACTGCAATGAAAATGACACCTCCCAACGGAAATGAAATGAGGAACGTGACTTCCAGCCAGTCCGTAGGTACAACTGGTGCTTCCACTTCGTCGTCTTCTCCTCCACCATCCTTTACATAAACAAAGGAGCTTGTTGTGGTGATTTCTAATGTATCAGTGACACAAGGTACTTCCGTGCTTTTCCCCAAGTCCTTATGTGATCCGTCATCATAATTATATTTCTGCTGGGATAGATCCTTCCCTTCTTTGGAGGGACCAACTCCTCCCTTTTTCCAGTTGGAATTTTGGTCTGTGTTTTCAGAAAGATCTAAATCTCTTCTTGTTAAAAGTTTCAAACTTGTCAAGATTGAATTGATTTGAGAGCAGTCGTATGACCCACAAAATGGAAATTGAGTGGGAATTGGATTGTCGCCAAGTGGGCAGCCGTATGGAGACCGACCCTCATTGATTTTGTATTGCTGGACCAATATTTCACATTTTCCACCTGAATTGTGATCTTAGAAAATTCAAATTAAAAAATTGCAGAATATCTTGAAATTTTTAAAAATATTCACTTACTTTTGGAAACTATCACCGCAATTTGTACGTAACGTGCATTCTTTTCATTAGCACAAGCAATATCTTCCCTTGACCAGTGATAATTTGTAATTGTGTCAACAAACTCTGCTGAATGGGAGTAAACTGTAAAGTTGTGCCAAAAATAGACATTTGTTTTTCTTGCAATTTCCTCTGAAATTTGATTAGCTTCTTCTTGATGAAGTGGTTGTTTCTTATCCATTTCAGCTTGGTCATGATGACCCTTTGAACCTTGTCGACGAATTCCAATTTCATTCTGACAAATATGGTCCTTTGATAAAAGGGCCCCTTTTCCTCCCACCTTGCCCCCTCCTCCACTGGACGTTGTTTCTGATATGCTTCCGCTATTAAACTTGTGAGCATAGCTGAATTTGAGAAATTGATTGCACTGATTAGCGTGTCTGAAATTCCAAGGATTTTCAGTGACTTGTATAGCTGTGATCACATCCGTTTCCAAACCATTTCGGTGAAAGTCGCAACCTGTAGTAGAGCCGTCCTTAACACTTGATGATGAACCGTAGGATGAAGCGCCGTAAGAATTGGAGGGGTAGTTACCCATTCCACCTCCTCCATGGCGGTAAGTACCGGATGATGGGGGGTTTAGGTTTATACTGGTATCTGAGGGGAGCTGGCTGCCGGTACCAGGGTTTTGGGGTCCGGTGCGCGGATCTGGACAGAGTTGGTCAAATCTAAATGAATCTGTAGAGATGAACATCAGTTATATATTCATTAGTTTTCAAGCAATCATTGTGACATTGACATTGATCACTAAAGTTTACTTACTGGAGCAATATGACATGGCAAAGCCTGAATGACCCCCACTCAGCACCATACCAGCAGTCAAGTAAATAGTCAGACACCAACTAAAGCTCATCCTTTCATTTGGCAAGTTATGTTCCATCATGGTCCCCACTCTACTTTCACTCCTTCCCTTTTCAAGTAAATTTTTTGTCAACTGCTAAACTTTTTTTTAAAGGAAACAACTACCAAAACTTGTATTCATTTCAACCCCTGGAAAAAGAGATAACTGTGTGAAAGATAAATCTCTTTCGATAAACAAAAAACATTCCCAAGTGGCTTTTTCAACAATGACTCCTCTCCTGCTGGGCAACAGGTACCCTTTCTCTCTTTTCACTCTCCGAAACTGACTCTTTCCACTTATACAACTCAACTTTCTCCTGTTACAAGACAACTGAGATGGTAAATAAGGCGGAACGAAAAAAAAGTGTGTAATAAGCTATCCCTTTTATCCCTTCTCCTTCAGCTGGAAAATATATATGCCCTTACATACAAGGTAAAAAGGACCATATATATATGACCGATTAGAAGTACAACTTGAGAACCCAGAGAGTTGCTTGCTTACCGAGAAGCATAGGGATATGGATAGAGGAAATGATACCAAAGTTCTTTGCATATATATCTATCATCATATTCTTATCATCATCTCACACACTCACATCGCATCGCATCTTGGAAAGTATATTTTTTTTCGAAGAGAAAGTCTGCTTTCTCCGGATTTTTTCGCACTAGTCCGTCTCCAAGTACGATTTGCTCCTTTTGCTGTTTTGCTCTTTCCAAAAGAGAAAGTAGTGAATGAAGATGAAGAAGATAAGATGATCCTCTTTTACAAAACACTCTCCTTTCAAAAAAGAGTGTCTGAGAGAAAGCGATAACAAACTTTCCTTCAATTATCTTGATCAAGCAAGAGGAGAAAAATTTGAGGATATTATTGGTGTGGTGTATGTGGATTGGATGATGGGAGGATGTGGACAAAAATACAAGGCAGGCAAAATTTGTTGGTTATTGGGCGAGTTGGAAAACCTCTTGCTCGTGCAGGCATGTGATAAAATGATGAACTCTGCAGGAAGGATGACAAATTGTAATAGGCTTTTTTCTTTCTTTCACACTATCCTTCTAATACCCTTCCCTAAATCCCCCAGCTTGGAATTATGGGAGGAAAAGGAAACCAAGCGTAAAATATTCAGAACATGTAACATCATGGCGTGCATGGATGTAGTAGTGTGTAGGTGTATCTAATAAATATGGTTTACTGCTTTACTAACACGCTTTCATCATACTATCATGTAGGACGATGATGACTGCGTGGGTGGATGGTGGTGTATCATAATAAAATGAACTCTTTCGGGTTGGTGGTGGTGGTGATGAAAATAAAAGTTATTTTGTATTCCATTCGTGTGTACGTGTCATGATGTTTACTATCAAGCTCAACAAATAATGTATGATATATGTATGCGTTTATTTGCACGAAACCAATGCATGGAAAGATAAACTGGATACATGAACATTTCCTTCTGGCAGTAGCAATAAACGTGAAAATTGCTGAAAAGTCTATAAATTAAATTTGATGTGAAGGTATGTATATAAATGTTGGTCATGTTTGTTTTCCTTATTTGTGTAGATTGCCGGAACTGTTATGAAGTCGCAAAAATACTTTAAGCTTCAACTTTTACGAGAATTTTCCACTTCCTTGTAATTTAGCCCAGGAGTATATAGACTATAGCTCCACGTGGCTGTCCTAAAATAATTGCATGTTTGTAAAAGTTAATATAAATGGCACGATGTGTGTGATATAAAGTTTGTTAACACGCAATTTTTATTGTGGCAATTCACTCCACGCGAACACGCAGTGGATGGTATTACAACTTTCCTTTTCTCTTTATTTTGTAGGCTATATATTTTTTTGTGATACAATGAATTACATAACATTTATAGTTTGATAGTTGATTATGACAATGGCATTTTTTTTCGTATTATAACTAACAATATAACTTGGTGATACATTATTTTATAAGTATACATACAACAATGATATTCACTAAAGCTAAGCCAGTTAGCTTTTGCAGGTTAACAGATCAGTTCTTTATGATATTTTTTTGAATATATTATGTATACAATTTATATATTATATTCAAAGGTAAGTTTGGCATTTATATAGTCCACCATGACATTCTTGGAAATTTCGTATATAAATACATAGTGAAGTATGTAGTATATTATATGTAAATTTGGATTTATGCGTTTCTGACAATTTTTATTGAGGTTAATGGCGTTCTACGTTGATGGGCTTGGTTGGAATTTTTTTTATCCAGTAATTAGTCTGCCGTGGAATACATTGTTGCGACAGGTGCCAATAAACAGAGGAGCAGATCCTTTTAAGGTCCAGTCATGATCCAGTCCTTCCACCTTGAACTAATTTATCAAAAAAAACCTTCAGGACAATGATTAAATAGATTAAGGAATGTCAATTTATACCTGTATGTTGTACATCACCCCATAACAAGGATACCCAATTACGCAACTGAACGAAGGAATTTGTCCTTTTGGAATGATTAATGCCCCTCTCCAAATCATTTCTCCTGTTTCCCCAATCGCCAAGTCCCCACCTCCTCCCAGATTCACCTCAACCCTTTCACAACGTACCACCGAGCTGTTTACCTTCTTCCAGCATGTTTCTGAGATACCATAAGTGACCTTTTGTGCGATAATGACTTTCATGTGCATTGGCATCCTTTTCGGATTTTTCACAAATAATGTGAAATGAACAGCTTCCTCAGGCAAAAATCCGGAAGATTCCACCGTAAAGCTGGCAGATACTTGGGATGATGTGTATGATGCTATTGAGGAGGACGATGAAGATGCTACAGACTGTGGTGTTAAAGGTGACGGAGGAAGGGCCAGTGGTCTTTCGATTGATATGGGCTTGCCCGTTTCACTCAAGGTGTTTGATAAGTTTGTGTAGCCTTTGAAGTCTAAAGCTTCCTCTGCTATTTGTGCATATCTCAGGTCCTGTGAGCAGAGGTGGGCACTTAGCTTGTAGACTAGTGTGCCAACTGTATTATTAAATGGACAGGGAAATGCGCGATCGCCAGGTACTTCCAAACTGAATGGGAATGTGAGAGCGTCTACGACAGAGTTGATATCTGGAATGAGGGCGTAGATCTCTGCAAGCCAAAAAAATAGGTTAAAAACTAATTAGTATTCAATTAAGCCAACAATGTATAATTACCCAACAAGATTTTTAAGGATTACCTTTGGAATTTCCCAACCACTCCACACCATCACAATGGATTCCAGATCCCGTTGGATTTCCTTGTGCTCCCACACTCTTTTTGTTATTCCCATTACTCCCACCCCCACCACTACTACTACTCATATTATTATTGGATTGTGCATTGTTGCTGTTTACACCTCCTCCCCCTCCACTCCCACCCCCGCTATTATTATTCTCAGTCGGAAGAATACTGAACCGTTTAGTGACAAGCTCCCCATTCTTCTCCAGAAACAGTGTACTTTGAGCATCCAACTGAACTCGGAGACCTGTGAATGTCACAAGTGCCTTGCTGTGTATAATAACCTTTCCCTGTAACTTTCTCCCTGGACGAAGGGTCCTATCTGGTAAGATTATGGATGCACTGAACCCATTACTCCAGAAGCTCCTCACCTTTCTTTGACATCCCCCTCCTCTGGTTTGACCGCTAATCTTATCCAACTGGAGGGATCGGTTGACACATGGCCATTTTTCTAATCGCATTGTGAAAATTTTCAATTTTTATTTGGACATTTTTTTTTTCACTCAAAATATAATTATAATTGACGGTGAGATTTTTATCCTTGAGAGGACACTAAAAGAAGACGTAAAACTTTTGGGGAAATTCCTTTGTGGAGGATGCTGAGCCCAGAATCTATATGTTTTTGTTATTCTTCTATTCGATATAGAGATGTGAGACGTATCTCTTCAAAAAAGGATGGATATAAAAAGATCACAAGGAGAAAGTGTGAACGATGTTGTCCTTGTTTTCTCCGACGAAGACTGACTAGCTGGGTGAGAGTCAGAAGCCGAATCCTTTGCGAAGCTCTGCGAGCAGCTTGTTTTAAAGGCTTAGAACCAAAGAACCAGACATTAGAAGAACCAACGAAGCATAGCCCATAGTACTTTTACAACTTTTCCTTTGTCCATTCCAAATTCCATACCATTTTTCGTCCATGAGAAACTAACAAGCTTTATAGTTCAGTATAGGTATGTATAGTCAAGCTTCCTTGCTCTTGGAACTTGAAATAAGGAAAGAGAAAGCATAACAATGATACATACATATACATACTTACATGTATGAATATTATTAGTCCGATAATGACATGATGTGGACAAGGAAAAGGTCTATTACGACAAACCGGAGTTATTCTTGGTATTTTTTTATAGCTTTGCATACAGAACAGAAGTACAAATCAATATATGTATAAGCTGAACTCGATGGCTTTTACAGTTATAAAAGCTGCTTTGCTAAAAACAAAGTCATAATTTATTTACGTCTGCATATTTACTTAACTTTGGACATTTTCCTCGTTACTGAAATTACGCTGTAATACATATGTAATGTAATATGCCAATAATATACATATCCATGTTAAAAATGGAGAGTTGAGTGAAGAGTTCTTGAATTACTTGCAAATGCAAATGTCAGAGAATTTCCCATTATTCCAAAAGAAATGTCGGACAGAGATAAAAAGAAAACGTTTGGTGCTGGCCTTGCCTTTCACGTGATAGAACACATTTACATTCAACATTTATACATTTGACGGACATGTCATTTGGCTTTCTCATGCATTCCACTGTTCCATTACATGCTTTTTAAAAAAAACATTAAAAGCTCCTTTGACATGGGTTGACCATTTTTCTTGTATGCATTTGCTTCATTACAGTCAGAAACAAAGGCAAGTACAGTTTTTTATGTATATACCGCAGACTTGTAATATTGGCTATTCAGTTTTTTTTTTCTAATATTTTATTTAACTTCCCACTCCATGAGCTCAAACCAGAATTATAAATTAGACACGAGAACCCTGCCCTTGCTTCTTCACCAAAGAAAAACCTAAACTGCTTTGTTTTTCGCCAAAAGGAAATTCGTAGTACTTTACTCCACCGGTCACATTGAATAAGCCGCACAAGGGCAATCGTGTTTCCTTGAGAGAAGCTACAAACAATACAAAGTTTACTTTTACCACAGCAAATTATGCATCCCATTTTGCATAATCATTCAAATTAAAGATGTAGTATTCCCGAAGCGAGAGCGACTTTCGAGTTATAAATAGACATACATGTTATTATTCATAAACACCCGAACCTGACTGAAGTAATAATGTATGCGTGATGTTGATTACATTTTTTCATCAACAGGTTTGAGTTGATCCAAGAGAAATGAATTAATTTAGAAATTGCATGTCATGTGTCGGCATTTTTTTATTTTTTGCATTTTGTTTTTGTGGTGACTAAACAAACGACAGGTAAAATGTCATGATTAAATTCAGGTCCGAACATAAATCTTTATTTTGAACTTGAACAAAACTACTTTATATACAAAAAGACGTTATATTTTATACTATGTTTTTTCCGTTCTAAAGTTAGCCAAAGCCAAGCCACAAGAACATGTAAAAGCTATCGACCATTTATTGACTTTTTCATCTTTACTTAACATTGCAGAACAACAGAGAAAACTTTGTAAGAAGTTAACCACATATTTGAAAAGGTGAACATGTATTCTCAAGAAAACGCTAAAACAATGTTGTAAGGTAAATGTGGGAAAAGGGTATTATTACTTTTTCTTATCAGAATCAGAGTCAGAAGAACTACTGCTACTATCAGAGTCGCTATCACTATCATCACTGCTACTACTACTGGAGGTATCCTCATCGTTGTCGTTTGGTTTAGAGTATGTGGTTAAACTATGACTGAGAGCGTTGATATTGGCCGTCAAATTCTGACTGAGGGTAACGGACTGAAGGGCAAGCGTGGAGGAGAACTGAGCACGTACATTAGTGATGTCCCTAAGCCTTCCTAATTCCTCCATCGCATCCTTATGCAGTATACGTCCATGTACAAGAATAGCCATGAGGACAAACTGGGGCATTTTCTTTACAGCTTTTTGCAGATCCGGGATACTGTCTGATGTGCAGAAACCCATTGCAGTTCTCGACCTGATTAGCTTAAGTAAAGGAGACCATTTTGTTCCAATAAGGGCCATTTTCGCTACGTTTGTATTAATCATTTCTCGGATTTTCATTTCATATTTCATGTCGTAGAGAGCACCTTTAATCTAAAAAAAAATATGGAAAGTTGTACAAAGTTTTTTTTATCGTAATTGGATTTTTTTGCCTGAAGAGAAAAAAAGAAAATTATAATGTCTACACGTGTAGAATTTTAAGTACTTACATTTATTAGCTCATGCTGGGTATAACTGTTGCAATGAAACATGACAGTTAAAGGGTGATTTGTAAGGTCACGGCGCATTTGACCAGCCAAAAATACAGCATATGGATTATCCTATGATAAAATTAAGAGTAAAAATACAGTACATCAAACACAGTTGATTAAAGGTAAGTCTTAATTAGGCATTTAAGCATTCAAGGCCTCTTATTTATTTTTACCTCAACTGGATTCTCAGCTTTCTTCGCTCTCATTGCATCCTTCAAACAATTTTTTGGTTCGGGAGGGTAAACCGGTTCACAAACCGCCACTAATCTTGCCCTGTTGTAATGAGGAGGTAGTGGATTTCTCAATTGGGGTCTATTACCACTGTATCGTAATTGCTGAAACAGTAGTTTCCAAGTGCTTGTCGGTGATGATAAATCACCTGTTTAACGTAAAGAAAGTAATTAACACGATTATTTAGCATATACTTTTCTACATTTAAACTGCAGATTATTTGTATATTTTTTTAGCACAATAATTTGATAACATACCGATTCGTGGTAGTCTTCTAGCAAGATTGGTAATCACCATTTTGTTGGTTTAATTTTAAAGCTTCAGAAGTTCTCTAATCTACAGCTAATTGCAATAAACAGTTCTAGCTCTAAATTAAATGCGTACCAGTTTAATACACTTTTTAAGATACATGCACTGTCAAAACTTTCAAAACAGTCAACTAAACAACAAAAATGTTTCACTGTCCTTTTACGAAATACTGAAAAATACAACTTGTTTACATGTTGTGTGAGCTTTAACTTTAACCTGAAGCATCTGTGGTTTACCTTACCGCTGTTTGTGTACTGCAAAAGGGGCATCATACAAAAACACACACTGCACTCACTATGGACAGCGGAACTCTACGTGTAAATTATGCCGTATGCAACGCAAATTTTGTGAAAAATGCCATTAGTTAAAAAAGTAGTTTAGTTAGCAGACGCAGCGAACTTTAACTATTAAGTGGTGAATGCTGACCTCATTACTTTAATTTCTTATGTTGTTGATGTATTAGTTAAGTTAGATAGTTTTCCCATTGTTCCTAGCACTAGTTTATCTTTATTCTATAGATTCTTGTTTCTTAATTTTACTTTATTGTTTAGGTGTCACCACTGCACATTTATGTATTCAAATAAAAATAAAACAATCAAATTAAAATAAGTTTAATATTTCCAGCGTCCAAAAAGTATTTTTAAGCATTAGTTTATTTGTAGTTTAGCATGCACAAAATAATAAGTTTACAATTGCAATTGAGTTACACTATGAACAAGTGATCTTTTGAACAAATCAAGCGCAACATTGTACAAAGGAAAATAAGACTGAAATCCCTCCCTTCCAAAAAAGTCAACGAGGTGTGGTAATTTCTTCAAACATTCCATGTATTCCCCTTCCTCCAATAAATCATGACATTCAAAAAGTTCCTGTTCCTTTTCCCCAATCTCCTTCGCTCTATCCAAGTCCTTCAAGCAACATGCATGGCACTGTCGTTTTATTATTTTCTTTCCATCTTCCCCAATCTTATCTTCTGGCTCATCCTCCCCCTCTTCAATGGGAGGGGGGCGGGGACATTTTTCACAACGAGTTGGTTGCAAGATAAGCATTGCTCTATCAGAATCCAGCTCATTGTTGTATTGATCTGGTCCCCAATTATTTTCACAAGCTTGGCAGTTGCAAATAAATCTGTACCTTTCCGCCAAGTAACGAAGTCGTTCTGAAGCCTTCATTTGAGTGTATAACGGCTTGTAAGTAATAAAAAGCTCGTCCCCTTCCTTCAAATATTTTAATGCAATAAGCGAAGTTTGAAGGTGCTTGGATTGCTTCACAGGTGCGCAATTAGGGTCACATGAGTGATTACACAGAGAAATCACTGGATAAACGGCAGCAGCATAAGCCACAGATTTGGTGTTGACAGCTCCATTGTTACTTTTTTCCTTTACCAATTTGCTTACAGCAATTTGATTGTATCGTATACTTTCCAAATGTTTTAAAATCAATCCTGCTATAAAATCGTCAAAATTTTTAGCTTTTATGTTAGCGAAAAAACTTGTGTACTCTTTTAGAATGGATTTGAGAAGTAAAGCTTTCATTGCATTTTGAAAGGATTCGCCATTGGAGGACTGGAGAGGTGGGTGGGAAATTAGGTGGTAAATGGGAAGATATGAGTGGGCGCTGTAAATCCCATTCTTGTCAAATCCAGGCATTCTCATTTGGTCAGAAATTGATGGCAGTGTTAAGCTTTTCATTAGTTCGAGAAGTTGCTTGGGTCCAACTGTGGCAAGGATTCGGAGGATTTGAAGGTCACTGTGGGAGGAGTCAAGGCAGTGGAGAATGGGAAGGTATTTGTGTTCCAAGTGGTGCTTTCCAAGTTTTAAAGAGCTGCACGCTGTGTCCCGACATTCCTCTCCGCAAAACAAGGCCTTAAAATAATGTGGGTTAAAAAAAATTAATTATAAAAAAAATTTAGAAGTTTTTTTATTTTGTAAAGTCAACTTACAAATGTGCATTCTTGGCATGGAATGCCGTTGACAATTATCCTGGAGCAGTTGGTACAGTGCTCGGTCTCCCAACGAAGTAATTTATTTAACACACTGACAAACGGTTGGTCAAGCAGTAGTACACTTCCAGCTTTTACATCTCTCGTTACAATCAAATGTCTCCCTCGTTCTTTATTATAATTAAATTTAACAAAGCTCTCCACATTTGGCACGGTTTTGTTGGGATTCTGAACTTGAAATAGAGTTTGCAGTATTTGTTGCTCTTCTTTATGCTTGTCATCCTCGCAACTCTCCACTTTTGACTGTATTTTGGTAATTGTCTGTTGACATTTTTCCATTCTCTCTTTCAACTTGTCCATCAAGTTTGGAATGGGGATATCCTTAAGATGACTTTCGGATACAAGGGTCAGCGCCCTTTGAATGTCGACTAAGGCTTCCTTATTAAAGTTCTTTTGGAGTAGAACTGCAGATCGGTTGGTGTATGCTAATAAGGCTTCATTGGTCCCTGTTGCAGTAGGGGCGAATGCCAAGGCTAGCGTGTAGGCTCGAAGAGCTCCTTCCACATTCCTATTTTTGTAGAGATCATTGCCCTTCTCTCGCAACTTGATTGAAATCTCGGACGATTTCTCACAGTAATTTTCATCTAGAAACACAGTAAAGTAATTATGTGCAAAAAAAATAACTTTAACATGAGAGTATATTTATATTTAATTACATGGTGCAATTAAAACTTGCACTGCATCCCCATCAAAGGCATCTTTTACTAATTGAATTCGATCAAAAACTGATGGCATATCAGGGCCGTCATGCTGCTGGCAGTGGTTCTTTTCACAAAGCAATTCTGCTTTGGCTGCGTTGCGTATTAGTAAATCTGTCACTTTTTGACTCAAGGTATTCTCCAGCTGCTGCCCTTCATAAATTGCATTGATTAGGGTCAAGGAGTCCATTATTGCTAATGTATGCACTATGTATGTACTTTAAGTCACTATCTAGAAAATACAGGAAGTTACTGTTTGGAAACGCACAATGGTTGCATGCACTTAGCGGTGAATGGTGTTAGAAGGTCGGTTGTAATTAATTATTGATAATAAATTATACAAAAGCTAAATAACTTTGAACTTCAAAAGTTGATGATCTTGGTCAGATCACCTGTAGAATACATGTAGTGTATACTTCCGCATTAAAATACTGTTCGAAAACGAGGGCAATCAGATTGCCCCAAACCCCACCCTCACTCCCACACACACATTTCTTAAGCAATTCCTTAGGAAACATTAGCAAATGAGACCACGAACAAAAAAACCGTTCGGAAATAATATCTATATGCAGTTGTGTATGATATGTATATGTACATTTTCGAGCAGATCTACACGTGTATATATAGTGCATACCAAGTAGCGTACACCAATAACAGCAAACGCTTTTTTGCACTCTATTTGTTTTTACCTAAATCAAAATTCTCTGTGCATAAATAAAAATGCTTTGAAAAAAATAATTAGATAATCAATGGAACATTAAAATTTTCATTTTGATAGTTTGGCTTAAAAACAACAGCATGTCATCTTCAAAAATATTTGGACGAAGTACTCTTGGAGCTCATCAAGTCCTTGGCCGTGGAAAAAATAATGGCAAGCTATCTTCAAGGAATCCCATCACTCCATTCCATCAACAATCCCATTGCATTCATGAAGGAGCCAATACAAATCCTGGTCGACCTTACTCGAAAAACCAGTTTAGAAGATATTACAACAATGCAATTCAACAGTACAATAAGTGTAAGGATTCCATACTTTTATTTGAAGCGACAAAAGGACCTCTTGCTAAACTAGGAGTTGGAGTTGTACAAACTGCTACCACAGCGGCTCTTGTTTTTGGCTCGGGTTATGCGTTAACTTTATTTACGCAAGATCACACTTACAGTCCCCAACTAATTGATATTCAACACGAATATGATGATAAACTACGAGGAATGAATGATGTAATTCAGTACCTTCAAGAAAGAGAGAATAGGGCTGAAAGGAAAATTAATCTAACTTATTTTCATCTGGCAAGTTCACTCATTTGTGCTGGAACAATGTCCCTGTTGTCCTTCCGCTTGTTTAAGAACAAAGCTTTGTTGGTTAAAATTGGGGATCGGCCTTTAGTGGCTGTTGGGCTTGGGGTGGTCACACCATTTTTGATGGCTTCTATTGTTCGGTTAGCCATTAAGAATTTTCATGTGATTAAAACAGATATTGACAGACAGGCAAGTAATTAAGATAATCAACAATATGTTTTGTTATTAGTGGTCTCCCCCGGACAGCAGAAGATGGTCGTTTGATTCCATTCGGGTTTAAAGAATTGGGACATTTACTTTACGCTGGTACACTGGGACTTGTCGCTGCACCTCTTTATTTATTGGGTGGACAATCTATGATAAGGGCTGGATATGTTACGGCGGGATGTATGGCAGGGCTACATGGTGTGGCAAAGGCAGCGCCTAAGAATGCATTTATTAATTGGGAGGGACCGCTAATTATCGGAATGAATGCTATCCTCATTTCTTTCCTTTGTAAGCAGCTTTCACATTCGCAATACACCAAACATACACTCTTCTGTGGAAATTATCTAATTAATTTAATGTGCTCTATCTCAGTGACACTGTTTTTAAGGCGTAGCCATTACGCATTTATGCCCTTGTATCGATTTATGATGCACGGAGGTCTCCTCATTTACTCCCTCCATTATGTACACTCCCTTCAAAAAATGCAAGCCACGTCGAGATCATCACTTTATGACCCCGTAAATGCCTCCATGACTTTATCTATGAATATACTCAATATATTTGGAAGACTAGCGTTCATGCTTCCACCATACTGGCAACTCAGTCGGGATCACTTTGTAACGGTAGCGAAAAACAAAGGAGAATTGGTTCCAACTACAACAACTCATCCGATGAATACAGGTAAACCAGGTGGAGGCGGAAACGAAGGAAATGGAAATTAAACTAGGGATCAAACAACTATATTTATATGAAATGCATGTCATGTACTAAAAAAACAAGATGGAACGAAAATAAAAATTCTCAGTGAAATATTAGACGCTAGAGGGGCGTCGTACATACATACATACATAT
>JAQFZG010002968.1:0-14817 GCA_034695465.1 Entomobrya nicoleti | reverse complement strand
ATCTTACCTGGTCAAACATCCAGGTAACCTTGTTGTTATGGAAACATCGATCCAATTCAGGAAAAGCCAAGAGAACTCTGTGAATAGCCTTCGAGTTTTTTACACGATTTAAAATGTGTTCCCATACCTATAAACAATAGCAAAATTATTACTATTGCAGATGAGTAAATTAATTATGCACACAAAACCAATAAAATGAAAATATGCTTACTTCTTCCGGGAAAATGGACAAGGACCCAGCATCCCAAACTGCACAAGTCACACTACCTTCCATTCTTTTGTCCGGATTTTTGGTTCCGGTTACGCCACTCCCAGTGGCAATATTTTGATTTAGTATTGAAATAATTTTCTTTAAATTACAGGTCAGTGGTTTTTTTACTAAAACCTTAAGATTTTTGTTTTCAGTGAATAGTCAGTCCAAAACCTTTAACCAAACTTATCAATATTGCAATTTGTTCACTTATTTAAATTGCAAGGTCGATTGCAACGTGCTACAAAATTTTGTAAAAAAGTAATGTTTGATTCTGTTGATTATTTGTATTAATTGATTTGACTCTGTTCTTACGAATTGTACAAGTTGGTAGATAAATACACGATGCAAACTTGCTTTCACAGCTGACGTATTTTTGATTCTCCTTTACGTTTTCAGTTTTTGATGATATTTGGAGCTCAGGGTGTGACTAGGAACGAATAACATAACGTAAATGAAGATGTTTGATAATGTTATAATGTAGTCATATGACGACATGTATATATGTATATATCAATCAGTTGGCATTAAAATATGGAAATATAAAATACGTATGATGGACGTACATATGTTCGTCTTGGTTTGTTTCAATGATGTTTATAGAAATAAACATGTACAAAAAAATGATGACGCATTTTTTGTTTATTCAAAGTAAATCCACTTGCGACATCTGAATACTGCATTTATGCATATACACACATTTTTATATCAATTGCCTATTTAATACAAATGTAAGTTTTTAATACGCATAGCATGTGAATTACATAACTAGTATACTTTCCCTTCAGCATTTTCAAGCAAAACAGGATGCTGGTCGTTTACTCTGGATGAACTGGTATGCAAAGTTAAGCTTAGGAAACATACTAGGTAAGTAGTAAGTATGTACATGTTATTGTTATTGTATACAATTACAAACGAACAAATGATATTTTTGGTGAATTAAGATAGCAGTTTATGAGCAAATGATTTATGCGCAGATGAATTTAATGTATAGGCTATTGCAAAATATATTTTAAACACATAATTCACATTTTAAATCTCATACTACAAATTTCGTAATGTTTATTTTATTTTAAGTCTACATTGAAACTAGTCACATTTTAAATTCTGACGGAACATTCCACTAAATTTACAAATAATTCAATCTCTACAAATTTAGAGCACGTAATGAATGCAGGATACATTATAAACAATAATTTGTAAAGCAATAGATTTTTATATAATATTTGTAAATATTTAATATCGCTTAAGAATTAGTTACAACGAATTTATCACATAATATTAAGAATGACAATATTGCAATCTTATAAAGATACAGACTTGTGAAATATAAAATGAAAGTACATTGACCTCAAGGCATCTTAAATTTTTGACAGATTTAATTACAACCAGAAACGCTACTTAACACCCCATATATCTTAATTTTCAACTAATTTAAACAAAGTTGACGACTAGGCACTATTGGCATTGAAAACGTATTTACATATGATTGTCTGCCAAAAGGCTAATTTATTTTATATGAACTTACCGTGCAGCTTTATTACATATATTTATGTTGTATAACTGTCCAGTCGGGTTTGGGTCCGAGGAACACTTTCTTTCCGCATTCCCTCGCAAATTGCACATCCCATATACCATAATGAAATTCCCATCGGACTATTCTCAACTCCACCGAACCTTTTAACATTTTTAAATTTGGAAACTCCTTCCAAATATATTCCAAATGGACCAAAATATCAGAACAATTCCCATAGGCCCCAAGTATGCATGCTCGCAGTCGTTTAGCAATATGTAAATATTTTTTGCCAGAGTTAAAGCCGCCGTAAAACCAAGGTCGAGATCTTTCGTTGCCTCTTCTCTGGCCTGTTCATCAAAATGAAGATGTAAAACTTGAAGATTTTGTAACAACCACAAAAACTCATAGCTCAATTTCAAACTATCATTCAAATGCAAAGAGGTAATGTTAATTGATGCCTTTAAATGACGTGTGATTGGTTCTTCTACCAACTTGACATCCTGTAAAATGACGTTTTGAATTGGAAAACCAGCCAACTTGCTTATTAATTCAGTTATTATAAACGCTTTTCGAAAGTATTATGTGGTATGCAGGCTTATCGTTCGTAGTTGCATACTATTCGAAAGCACTTCCAAAATCGTGCCAATCTCAGTAACTTCCCAGTATTCCGAGTTATCATGTTGTAAGTGAAGTTCGGTTAGACTGGATAAGTGAGAAGTCAGATTCGGCATCATAATTAAGTCTTGGTCAATTCCTAATTTTCGTAACCCAGTTGCTCTCCCATATTTATTAAGCATGTGGTTGATCCATTGTGATCCCGAGATGCTCCTCATACAATAGTAAAACCTAACTATCCAATCAAATTCTTCTAAGAATGGTAAATCTGGGGAAAGTTTAATGGCACATCGAACGCCAAAACAATAAAACGCTTTTTGTCGGCAGCAAAATCAAAACTTCCGGTTATGGTCAACGACTTGAGGTTTGAACCATGTGAAAGACATTTAAAAATGCTTTTGCACAAATCTAAATGGCACCAACGTTTTTCACCACAGAACTGTATTTTAAGCGACAAGACATATTTTCCAAACTCTACTAATAGCTCCGCACATTTTTCGACAAGTGCATTGCACAACGTGTAACCATAACTTTTGGGCTGAATAAAAATCGATTTTCCTGAAAAAGGGTTTCCCTCATGGGCTTTAATTTGCTGCACGAATTTCTCTACCAGATCCACGGTTTCAAAAAATAATCCCCAGAAACGAAATTTTACTGTGCGACCATAATTGAAGCTGTCCCGTGACACGACCGAAGATCTATAGTGTGGGTTTCGATCAACATGATTTTTAAGTGACAAATTAGCAGCATGCTTCCACCGTTTTGAGACAAGCCGAAGTTTTAAAAGCTCGTTTGGACGAGAATTCCTCCAAGTAACAACAGGAGCAAAACATCGTATTACAGTGGTATTACTAACTTGTATTAACTCCTCGCCGGTTTTTTTCAATGCATTACATGGACCACCCACAAATTACATTGTGCCGCACGTTTTGCCTCAGCTGGAAATAAAGCAACACCATGTAATTCGTGTGTGGTCGTTGGAATAAAGGGGGAAAATGTATAAAAAAAAATTGCGAAGAGTCAACATTCTTAAAAGAGGATTGACTGCACTCTTCTTTGAACCAAATATTTTGTCATCAGTTGAGGTATAATCAATGGAAAATAAAAAATAGAACTTGAGTTATTATTTGCCTTTTTAGTTGTGGATTTTTTATGTTTAAAAAAATTAAATTGAGGAGAACGCCAAAAACTTTACTCCGTGTTAACTGTTGAGCTACCGGTTTCGCTTTATTTTAGCATCATCAGGCTGTTAATCAAAATGTTTTATAAATTCATGAATACAATTAAAAAATATATAATTTTTTGAATTATGTATTAAATTTTGAGCAATTAAAAATTAAAGATTATACAATGTTTTACCTCTCTCAGTAAAAGTTAATTGTTAATTAATTAACTATTTCACATTTGTTGGTTAAAATTAAAGTGATAAAATTAAATAAAACATATTACAAGTGCACTTTGCACTGCAGTTTTGACTGTTGTTGATGTCTGTCTATCTGTGTGTGTTGTCAGTTGGCTTAAGCATTTTCTTTGCTTCGCGGCTTACATTTTAGCTTGTGTGGAATGGGAATGTGCATTATCTCTTGTCAATACATTTGCGTATTGCATTTGGTACAGAATATGCGACCTTGACATTAACGTCATGAACGCATTTCTTTAGGGATTCACTTGGGCATTTGTTTAATGTTGTATAAAAATAATCAATAATGTATTTACTGAAATTATTTATCCTGTTTGAGTATGGTATAGTAATATAAACATTTTTGGGATTATTCTTTTTGTCTTTGTTTGCCCTTTTTCCCACATTTAACAAGCTGGGATTATGTAAAGCAAGAAAATGAATGAGAATATTTTACTTGGGTACTAATAAACTATCTCTGTCAATTGTTTGTAGCTTGGTTAAAGTTTGTTCTATAACTTGTAAAGGGTATCCCCTGCTTTTGAATTTAGCTCGATTTTTTGTACCTGTGCATCTGAGCACGTACGCTTGATCCTCAGTCCACATGAAAAGGGGAGAGATTTTAGTAAATGTCGTGGGTGGTTCGACTGGAAATGAACAAATTCATGCTTATTCATGGGTTTTTGGTACAATGTAGTTGAAATGGTATTATCTTTGTTTAAAATTATTGTCATATCCAAAAAGTTTACTTTTTCTTCACTGAATTCGCATGTAAATTTCAAAAATTTGTGTTGGAGCATGTTGTTGATAAAATCTTCATATTTATATTTAATTTATGTAACGTCAGCAACGGCTATCAAATCATCAATAAATCTACCATTAAAAATTATCTCTTTACCGCAAATTCCTTCTAATTCTACTCCAGCAGTAATGTTCACTATTGAGACCCTTGCACAATTTCTGAATGCCTTTTGTTTGACAAAAGACTTCGTTTTCAAATTCGAGATAACTGTAGTCTAGACTTAAATCTAGTAATTGTTTTAATTTTTGAGTGTTCATCTCGATAGGAAACTTCGTAACATTTTTGTATTTTTCATAGAAATCGATACAATTATTTTTACAGACATTGATTGGAAGTTCCAAGTACATACTATTTATGTCTGCTGTGATAAGCATGTATTTCCTTTTTGGATCAAGTTTCAAATTTTGGAGGAGGATGAGGAGATGTGGGCTGTCCAATATTAGATTGCTGACGTGTAGACTGATTAGTCGTAGAATTTTGTCAAGTAGCATTGCAACACTTCTGTTGATAACATTTAGAGTACTGGATATTGGGCGTCCATTGGGGAGTCCGGAGAAAGCCTTATGCATTTTAGGTAGAATATAAAAGTTGGCTGGTTTGAATTTAGTAGAGATGATGCTTTTTAACTTTTTGTTTTTGAATAGCCAGGTGCTCACATGGTGACCTTTGTCTTTACATTCAAACATCTTCATCTCAAATTCAGCCTTTGTAGCAGGTCTGTATGTATGTATATCATGTAATTGTCTCTTAACTTCATTGCCATAGTCAATTTTGTTCATAATACCCGCATTTTTATCATTTGGATTTATAACTATGCTGTTTGCTGATAAGAATGCTTCAAGGTCACTTTTTAGGAATTTGTGTAAACTACTTTCTTTATTACATTTTGATTTGATCAATATGTTCAATTTTATCGTGCAGTCTGGTGGAAATAAGACATTTTCAATTGGGCAACGAAGAGCTGAAGAGCTTTTTGAAAAAGCAAGTCACTATTACTCATGGTGTCATCTTTTTCATGGGTGTTAAAAAGCATTTTCCATGAAATCTTTCTCATGTCACTTCACTAATGCATTTACTCATGTCATTAAAATTAATTGATTCAGAAAAACTAAATTTGTAGCCCAAAGACAGTGCTATTTTCATACTTAGTGGGGATGACTGTACATCACTGATATTATGAATGTTATTCAAGTTACAAGTTTTATGCAGTTTGTATAGCACCTTTTGTTCACGTTTAGACAGCTTTTTATAAAAATTAAATATTTTGTTTAGGTTGATGAAATGAAGTTTCTTCTTTTTTCACTTATCATGAAGGTCATCACCAAGAGAGGTTTTGTTTAGTCATTGTACAAAGCTTTTTGGAATATCTGCCTGACTATCACTATCGAATTGATTTATGTATTTTTCTCTGTTGGCAGGCATTTTTCGATTTCCGTCCCGTAGATTTTCGTTTCTCGTTTGGATTTATTTCTTTTACGACGAGTATTGTTGAACTCTTCTCTACGATGGTCGTGGTTCTGGAAATCACGGTATTTATAACCACCGGAGGTAGATTGTTTGTGTCGGGTGTCTTGTGGTGTTTTCTCTCCTTTATTCACTTTTGGTTTCGGTTTCTTGCTAACTTTCTGAGCCGGACAATTTTCGAAATCTTTCAGAACGTTCACGCTATCAAGCTTAGCTTTTCCCTCATTGATAACTTTTAACAATTTCATCGCATATCGATTTTCTCGAAATTTGGGTGGGGATCCATCCTCCGTCCTCCTCCAAATTGGCCATGAAATTTTGTTCTTCTTTGGCTTCTTTTCCCAGTCGACTATTTTCATGTTGTATGTTTGAATGAAGTTGGTCTTGAATGAAACATAATGGGTGAGAAAAAAGTATTCTGTGTGTTGCTCCACATCTGCGTCTGAGTTGACATTGGCTTTTACTTCCGTTACAATGAAGTCATAAATACTGAGCAAGTTAAGCTCACAAACAAACAGCTGACCTTCACAGTAGTTGGTTTTTTGAGCAAGACAAATAACTTCTTTGTGTTCCACTGCATCTTTGTACACTTTCTCCGGCATCTGATTGTATTGTGGAATTTGGAGATTAACATTAACACTGGCCATTGCGTACTTGTGGTCCAATGCTCCTTTTGTGTTTTTACAAAAATATCTACTTTGAAAGTAATCTGTAAATATCGACACCACTTTTTTGCTGCAGTCAGTAGAAAGTTGATATTCTGGCTCAGGAATTCACGGCAGACTGCTCTGATCTGGTACTCTGGGAAAAAGCTATTTTTCTCAATCAATTCAATTCAACGTATACCTTCACAATTTTGTCGGTGTCCTTATCGTCGTAGAAAGCCCACAGCAACAGTTCATTTTCAGGGTCAATTTCAGTTTGAAGCTCGGACATTGTCATTGTATTAGATGATGAGGCTGGCACTCCTGACAGGGAATGTGAAGGTGGTACTTGTGACGAGGAAGGTGAAGACGGTACTGGTGATAAAATTAGAGAAGACTCTTGTGATGATTTGGAGGATTTTTAGGAGATTTTTATTATTATTATAACGAATTCAACTTATACCTGATCAATCAACCAGTTTACCTTTTTCTCATAAAAACATCTGTCCAAATCTGGAAACGCCATGAATATCAGCTGAATATTGTACACGATTTAAGATATAATCCCAAACCTATGAACATCCAAAACAATAGGAAATTAATTATTGTTTCAGGGATGTTTAAAAATATATATTAAATATGCCAACATGAACAAACTTATGCTTACTTCTTCTGGAAATACAGAAGAGGACCCAACATTCCAAACTGCCGAACCCAAATTATCGTCTAACGGATTTTTTTAAAGATGGGTTGGATTACGGGATACAATATTTCCAGCAGACATAATGATAAATGGTCTTAGTTGTGATTTATGTTACATCTGGTTTAATTTGGCCTGTTGTGGATTATATCCAACGATTGAAAACTAATTTCAAAAAATTGTTGTTATGGGCTATTTGGTTTACAAAATACTTGACTACGAATTCCTATATATTTTGCTACCTAATCGTACAAACATACATATAGATCAAAGGCAGTAGGAAAAGTACTCTGGAGTAAACATGTGAGAATGTTTAATTTTGCACGGATAAGTTGGTAGCGTATGTCATGTGATCAAACTCAAGGTTTTCTTTAGGTGAGGTTTGCATTATCGATGATGCAGTGAACAATTTAATACAAGTACACATCTGATTTGCTCGGACGGATAATACTCCAGTCGACTATGTCCAGGTCTGTGTTACATCTACTATTTTGAAGGATACCACATCAATGTACAAAGCGTAAATATATTACCAGTTATACATTTTGTATCAATCCCTAATTTTAAATTGTGCTTACATATTTTTAAATTACTATGCAAAATAGCATTACAATGTAGAGTTTTACATGCATTCTTTTTTAAACCTTAAGTGTATTAGTATATGGAGATTTCCAAATTTGTCTTGTCTAGCTCTGCACCCTACACTACTTTTCATGCTTCTTCTTATCTTAGAAATGTTTTGAACAATATTTGATATAATTTTATTCCTTTGAGATGAATCAGTTTACAATTTAAGATGCTAGAGTTTGTTGCAAGGAAGTCTAATTTGTTAAGCTATGTGAATCATTACCATAATCAAAAAAATCACTATGAAATTTACAGTTGCATCAAAATTTTATTCAAATGTTTATATGGAAGCTACTAATAATTCATATGATAATACATCAAACTTGTCCATTCTTTTTTTAAATTTAACTTAAGATCATTTGTGAATCCATCAAGTTCCTATCTAAAATGCTGATCGGGAAAGTTGAAAGGGGCCAGTAATGATACCCATATGTAATTATACAACATTCCTTAGTTTTATGTTTTCTTTTGTTTCATGTTTGAGTTCACACATACATGTCGTTGTAGTGTGCAAGGAAAATGTTACTTTATGTTAAATAAATGAATAATAAGCTCTTTTTAAATAAATAACTCCTAGTTTCTTTTCAACCCACACATGTAAACAATTCTACAGAATACATTTGTAAAATGAAGCTAAATTATTTAATTTCTTACACAAATTTGTAATTATTTATTTAACTTTAAAACGTACTTGGTAATTCTAATATGTAATGCATCTCCTTCAAATAAAACAGTTGCGACAAATCCTGACCTACCCTATAAAACTTCCCGATTACGGCAGATTTGAATTGGACTAAAATGTTGAAACATATTCTCCATAAACTTTTGCAACACAGTTTTGTTCACTTTGGCATAAAACGACGAAGTCGTTATCAAATTAAGAAATTTTTACGAGAAATGAAATTGTCTTGAAATACAGCATAATCTTTCGTAGTCTTAAATTTTAAAATAAATGTTAAAGCATACCTAATTAAAATTTAGTAAAACTTTATTCATTAACCATACACAATATTCTCTGAAAATTCAACACCATAAAATTAGAACCTATACTACCTATACCTATAACTATAATAAATTACATTATCAAATTTGGCCACAGATTGCTAGCAAAAATACAATATTTTTTTGAGACAGTTCATTTATGAAAAGGATAAATTGATACAAATAATGATGTTTATGATCATCGAAAAATACGCATTAGAGCAGATAAAACTACAAAGCACCCATTAAATATCTTAACATATTCGCTTGTTTCTTTTACCATGAACATTGTTGTTATAAATCTGTTGAGCTTGGGAACTCGAAAAACAATATTTTTTTACAGTTGAAAACGTAAGCTAAATATTCAAGAGCAAAGAGGCAAATCTTTTGTATTTAAAACTTCACAGGATTAAGATAATAAGATTAATTTCTATTTGCATTTATTACTGGCCAGTTTGGTTTCTCCGCAAGAAATATCTTGTTTCTACATTCCCTTGCAAAACGAACATCCCAAATACCAAAATGGTATTCTTCCGGGACAATCTGCACCTCCACAGAACCATTTAACATTTGCAGACTTGGGAGATCATTCCAAATAAATTCCAAGTGATCCAAAACACAAGGATCATTAACATAAGCTCCAAGTAAGCATGCTCTCAATCTTAAAGCTATAGGTATGCAGTTTTTGTTAGTGGTGCTATCTTTTTGAAAATACTTTTTCAGCTTACTCACAATGGATCGTTTTGGCAAGCCTTTGAGCATACAATTGTCGTATCCATTTTGTCTTGTGCAGTCGTCAAAATAAATATGTAAAATTTGGAGGTTTGGTAACCTTTTCAAAAATTCATAGCTCAGTTTTGAATTATCCTTTATGCATAAATAGGTAATGTTCGTTGCTGCAAAATTCAAATCTAGCGATTTTTGTGCCATTGGCATCTCCTCTAAAATAACGTCTTCCAAAATGACGTTTCGAATTTCCAAACTAGCCAGCAAGCCTATCAATATCGTAATATCTAACGCAAGGCGAAAGTGTGTTGTAGTGCTAATACTCAATGTTTGTAGTTGACGACTGTTAGACAGTTGTTCCGAAATGGTGTAAATCACGGAATCATTCCAACGTCGATCATCACTAAGTTGCAGGTGAAATTCTGCTAAACCTGATAAGCGAGGAGCTAGATAGGGCAACAAAATTGCATGTTGGTCAGTGCATAATTTGCGAATCCCTTTTGCACTTCCATAGTTGCTTAGCATATGAGTCAGCCATGCTGATTCCTTTTGTCCGATTAAACCATGCGTTATACGAGCTCTCCAATCAAACGTTTCCAAGCAAGGCAGTTCAGGAAAGAGTCTCCAGTTTTCTGGATGTCTAAAATACTTATGGGATTCCATATCGGAGTTAAAGTCGAACCTTCCGTAAATCGTCAGTAATTTTAGGCTGGGAACGTTTGAGAGAAGCTTCAAAATATTTTTGCACAATTCCAAGTGACACCGAAATTCCTCGCCACAGAAATGGATTTCAAGTGAAGTCACATATTTTCCAAAAACTTCAAAAAGTTCTACACATTTCTCAACTAGTGAATTGCATGCATTGTAGTCATAAACGTTGGGCTCGAGATAAACCGATTTTCCTGGAAATGGGTTCCGGTAATAACCATTCAGTTGTTGAAGAAATGACTCTACATCACTTTCACTTTTGAAAACTGTTGCTCCAAAATGGAAATTGGCCATGCGGTTGTAATTTAAGCTGTTCACTGGATTCCTAACACTTTCAAATGAATGCGGTGGATTACGGTCTGCATGGTTTTGCAGTAGCAAGTCAACAGCAAGTTTCCAACGTTTCGATACAAGCCGAAGTTTTAATAGCTCCTTAATTAGACAATCATTCCATGTTTTGACATTGCACTTAATTACTCTCTTTTTAACGAAATGTTTTGTCGCCACTTGTGCCAGAACCTTAGAAACATAAGAACGATAAGTTATATTCGACTGTTAAAATAACTAAAAAGTTTAACCAACTTATTATGTAGCATGTACTAGAATGTTTCTGACCTGATCAATCATCCAGTTCACCTTTTTCTCGTGAAAACATCTGTCTAGTTCCGGAAATGCCAGGAGAACGGCGTGAGTATCAGTTGAAAATTGTATGCGATTCAGGATGTACTCCCACACCTGGAACATCAGCAAAAATTACAAAAGTAATTAATGTTTAATTATTTATTACACGAAATGGGTTTAGGGAAAATAATTATCAATGCATCGCCTCACTTCTTCGGGAAACACAGACAAGGATCCTACATTCCAAACTACATTTCTCTCATTATCCCTTGAGTATTTCTCCTGAGCTGAAGAATGCGTTACATTGTTGCAGCCTGCCATGGTTTTAGTTGGCATTTATTTATTTCAAATTAATTGATTTTGTTCTTGCTAAGTTTGCTGATAGCGAGTTCATAAATGATTATCGTTCAAAATTTGCAATTACTAGAATTTCTAAAAAGCGTACACCAAATTCCTGTCTTTATTTTATTTGTTTTCAATATAAGTATTTTAAACTAGGGACAAATAGGAATAAATAAAGAGGAATTAGTTTATTTAGGACTCTTGAGTTAAAATATCCAAAGTTGTACGGCTGATTTCCTTGTGATAATCACGTGATAACACTCAAAGTTATTCTTTGCTTATGTGATGCTATATTTATACTCAAACTCATGCTGGACTCGTGTATCATACGCTATAATTAAGGAAGTGGTGTTATGATCCAATGATCGTTTTAATATTGCAGCGTAAGTAAGTCAAGCTCAAATATATCGTATTGCTAACACGCAAAGTATCATAACCAGTATGAACCTAATAGCAATAATATTACAAGGTAGCTATCTATTAAAGCATGTAAAGCTAAAGAAAACTTAATGTATATGTATATACCAAATCTAAATCAAAGTCAGCCATTGATTACTTGTTTGCTGTGTGTAAGCGACGAAAAACTATAGAAATGAAAATTTGTACACTTTATTAAGTAAACAGGCATGAATATAAACATAGGTGTTGTATAACAGTACTTTACACCAGGGAATATAATACACTTTATAGTGACTATATTTACACTCTACTTGTTTTACTTCTGCACTATTGCACGCATAAGGAAGGCAGGCTTCTTTGTTTTAATCTCCGTACAGTAACACTAAATTTTCTCATAATACAATTTAGATTCATGAACCAGTAGATACTAGTTTCAAGTTTACTCCACTTTAGTTTTCTTGCTTTGCACTGCGCACTGCGTAGTATTTATTGACCACTCCCATTTCCTAATTTCTCTGCTCAAAATAAAATACCTTTTAGTCAAGCAAAAGTAAATATTCCTTTTAAGAAAGTTAAGTTTGAAAATACCCTAGGCATATCGAAATAAATTGAACAAAATGGACGAAAATGATCAAGCTGATGGAAGCATCCTACTTGGAATTTTACCAGAAGTGGTACGTATAGTTTTATCAGATTGAAAATTGTTTAAAAATATAAATTGACATATTTTAAACACAAAGCTAATTCATTTTTATATTTTGGCTTGGAAGATAGTACTTGAGAACCTGAAGACTCCAACTCATCTAACAAGTTGTTCTCAATCTTCACTCTTTTTCGGGAACCGTTTGCTTTCAAAACGAACATTTCTTTTCCCTGAAGTATTTGAGTGTCTTGCTAAAGAGTATGATAAGTATATTGTTTGAAGCTTATAAGGACGCGCCTTAAGTAGATGACAGGGATGAAACTTCTGAAGACGATGTTCAAGCAGAAGACGATGATGAAAATATTTGGAAATCAAACAAACATATTGTAACGTAGGTTCTCCCTATCTTAAAATAATTAACTTTACATTAATAAAAACTAAGCTGTTATCATTGATCAGCTGCGCCGTTGCATTGCACGATGCAAAGATTACATGAGATGCAAAAATAAGATGACGATTCAAAACTATAGCATTGCATTATGTACATGCGCAATGTCACTAAAATTGAACCATGCACCTACCCATATTATTACGACGATTCAACTTTTTATCTTTGGTCCCTTCCTAATTTTGAACCGTCTCTACATAAACATATGGCTGTGCAATGCAAACTGTCTCTAACTCACTTACTGATCTGATCCCTTTAAACAAGTCAATTAATTATGCTTTAAATTGGAGAAACCATAGTTAACAATCCTTTCACTAATAGTATTACAATGTTTTATAAATGATATGATTCAACTTACTAAAATTTGAACTCTCGTCTTTCACACAAGAGGAAAGACGGATGATGATTATTATGATGACTATGACTGTTTCACAAAAACTGTTCAAATTAAATGCAATGAAAATTTATACTTTAAAATTCTTTCACTGGTTCTATACTACTGATGAGTGGGCACACCAATTAAAAATCAATGCTCCGTTAAAACTACAACTTGATATTTCTTTTAAAATATAACAAGGAAATTTTATTCTTTACAAAAAAATATGAAATGAAATTTTACTTTTCTAAACTACAATTTTAATGCTTGTTCCTGGAGCTCTTCTCTTGTGGCACTGAATCTGCTGGTGTGGTGCGGCTGCCTTTTCTGCATCTGCTTCTGACGATGATCATGATGATTATCCTCGTGAAGCCCAAAGTTTGAAGGCTCCTGATTCCTCACTTCTCCCCAACTCCTAAAGCTTATCTTTATGATGAAGATGAAGATGTCGACACAGTGTGTTCATGAATTCTTGAGAACTCATGGGCATCACAATATTTTGAAATTAAACGTTAATTCCTAATTTAGTTCTAGAAAATTCTTAGAGTTTTTATTTTTAACTCCATTGACAGAAACTTTCGATTGGTATGTTCAAAATGGAACAAAGCTGTTGAAGATTACTACCAACCAAACTTGAATAAACGTTATCTCTTTAGCAAGCCTACTGGTCGTTGTCAGGGATACTTTGATACAACAGTTGATTGTCATGAATTTATGGATCATTTTCAAGAGAATCATGTAGCGGAGTTAGGAGTGACTGTCGGTGGATTGTTCTACGCGGCGTGAAATTATTTGGATAACATGATGAATCACGATTGTCCAGTGAAATATTATGCACGTGAGCTAGATGACTGTACTTTTGGATTTTTTTTTACTTTATTATTATCCAGAAGTAATCATGGGGTGACATGAGTGCAAATTTTTTCACTAATTCTGCTTTAAAAATTCTGCTATTGCATGAAAATCAGTAACCACTGCTTGTGTTATATTTTTTGGGTGAGAAGTTCGTATTTAAGAACTTATCCTAGAATAATCAAAATTTGCGATATGAAAACCCAGAGCTATTTATTATGTAATAATCATAGCCGTTTTTACAGCATGACTAATAATGGTTTGGATGTAGATAATTATTCCTAATTACACACTTGGTCAAAAACTCTCAGGTGCAATGTATATATGCAATAAGTTTGAAAGTTAAAGCATTTTTGTCATGGGATCCATATCAAAATTAAATGTTTTTTAAATCAATCCATATGTCAAAGTTATCAGATTTTGCCCATAAGGTGACTATTATTTCGATATTTTCTTAGGCATGTGACGTTTGAAAATAAATGCTGAAAAAAATTATGATTGGTGAAAACATTAAAGTAGAATTTTTAGCATTGAACTCAAATAGTACCAGTTAAATCCAATTGTGCATTGTTATTTTGCTTGGGTATTTACTTCAATGAACTGTCATTCACAAGAATGAGAATATTGTTTTGATCTGGTTAAAAAAACTCTTTTGCTAATCGTATGAATTTATTTTCTGGCCAATTTTTCGCACGCTTTTTCTG
>JAQFZG010002967.1:0-14828 GCA_034695465.1 Entomobrya nicoleti | reverse complement strand
TCATATAGTTCATTTCCTTGTACTTGGTTGTAAGGGACCTTTGCTAACAGGACCCTAGCTTCAAAGGCCCCCTACAAATGGTGCTGAAAAATGATGACACGATACTACCCAATTATGCAAAAATTGATGTTGGATCAGATACCATCAAAGTAAAAATTAAACATGGATCCAAAAAGTGTTTTAAATGTGGCGAACGAGGACACGAACGAAAATTTTGTCCTTACAACATCGATGAATTCCCAGAGGTTATCACTGAGAAACAAAAACATCTACAACCAAAAACCCTTTTCCCGAATGTAGACCAGATGACAGGCAAATCGAAGGAAACTGTTCCACAATAAGATTTACTCGTCATCGATGACATAGGGATGGATAATTCAGAAAACGTATGGACAAATGTGGCCGAGAAAGGTAAAAGGCCGAGGGGTAAGAAGGGTGCGAAACTGGAAACCACACTAGATGAAATGGAGTTAGGTTAGGTTAGGTTAGGAGACTAGTCCATCTAATGAAACGAAGCTAATTACTACTAAAAGCAAACTCCAGGCTGTTTCTCAGATTGGAAGCATCTATCAATTGGCAACGGTCACTTACAGAATGAAAAATTATCAAAATTTCTGATTGCTGGAAGCGATGACATAAACTTCACTCAAGTAACGTCTAAATTTTCCAGTAATCCACCACTACTGTGGAGACAACTAGAAATTTTGATTGGAAGAGTAACTGACAGTGATATTAATAGCTTTATAAGAGAAGTTTGTGATGTAATTCCCATGACCGTTTCAACCAAATCCTGAAATGGCAAATTTAAATATACTAAAATCAAGTTGGACCAATATTGGTCTAATAATTAAAAGACGAAAGAGAAGGAAAAGAGAAGGTATTAAAAAAGTTGGAGTGGCACATGTGTGAAAAGCCTTACAAATGTAAATTATGTAAAAAGCCAAGCAAATGCAATCCTTGTAAAAAACCAATTAGATGCAAACATTGCAAGATCAGAGAAGAGATCTTCAGTTGCTAATGCGTATAAATTTCCAAAGTTTCTGTATACCAATGCATGCTCTCTCAACGTTGAGAAGCTAGATACGTTGCTGTGTTATAGTTTAGAATATGATATAATAGGAATTACCGAGACATGGTGTATTACAATTAGAGATATAAGCTTGAATCAATTTAATCTATATGAAACCCAGCGTACACAAAAGGATGGTGGAGGAACAGCCTTGTACGTGCGAAATACGCTTCATTCAACAAGATTTAAAAATTTCGTTCATAATAACAGTAGTGAGTTCGAATTAACGTGTGTTGTTGTCCGCCCAGTATACATGCCTAAGTGTGTTTCAGTGCTTGCCATAACATGTGTTTATATCCCTTCAAATGTTGTCACATCTTCCCATTATAAGCTACACAAAAAATTGTGTTGTATAGTTGAGAACGTTCGTAAAAAGTATGTGTCTCCAGGCTTCATATTTATGGGAAATTTTAATAAGTGGAAATACTCCAGCTCTTTTTCATCGACATGTTCTCCATCTCCAAATTTCCATCTTTTATGAGTAATTCTAAAAGGAGTAAGTTAGATCATATTTTTACAAACATTAGCAATTGGTATAATGAGCCATCATGTTTACCACCCTTAAAGCTGTGCAGCAGTTATCACGTATGTATTCAACTCTTGCCCTAGCTAACTATCAAAACCCCAACGAAAAATATTAAGGAAGTGCGATATGGAGTCTACTCAAATGATAATTTACTCGTGTTTTCAAACCTTGTCGTGGAGTTTAACAGGAAGCCCTTTTTTGATTCTATATGTATTGATTACAAAGTCGATTACATGAATGCTGTGCTGAACTATGCTTACGAAATATCGTTCCACGAAAAGGTTAAAAAAGTGAAGTGTACTCAAAATTTGTGGATTAATAGTGCGTTGATAAATTTATTTCGTAAGTTGAAGAAGTTGGACAAGTGCACTAGGGAGTTTCGTGAAATTAAGGAACAGATATCTAAGGAAACCAAGGAATTGTATAACATTTCAATACTAACTAAGATAAATAAAAACCCTCGATCCATAAATTCAATAGTTAGCAACTTGTGTTCCCTTAAATTAAATCTCCCATTAGTAAATGAACAATGAATGAAAAGATCAGTTTAAACGTGGCTTTGAACAAAATAAATGCGCACTTTTCCGAAATAAATAATCCTTACCAACCAATTAAAGATTCATTTGTAGTCGGTTCAGACAAAAACCCAAGCCTTATGTGAATGTGTTAACTGTTCTTAAATCTTTCGAGAAGCTGAATATATGCAAATCTAACGTACCAGGGGGCCTCACCTGCTAGTTTCATGAAATTTGCTGCGTTGCATATCGTGCCGTAATACACACATATAATTAATTTCAGCTTTAACCATATATGTGTGCCTACTGAATGGAAAAGAGGATATATTACACCTGTTCCCAAGGACAGTCACAATATAAACATTGACACACTGAGACCAATTACTCAAACAAATATCTATAGTAAAATAATGGAGGAGTACATGTTTAATAGAATCTACGATCAGGTTATTTCAAAACTTAATGTTAACCAATATGGAGCAATACGAAAGTCTTCAACAGCTTATTACCTTGTGTCTCTCTTTAACTTTGTTCTGAAATCTCTGGACAAACCAAATACGTACTTGATTATAGTTGTGTTGGATCTGTCAAAGGTATTTGATCTTGTTGACCACAACGTTGTTATTGAATCTTTGTTAAAAAGTGGTATATGTGAAAATGATGGGATTTGGGTAGCTGATTTTTTTCGCAACAGACAACAGTTTACAAGACATGGAAATCTCTTGTCAAATTTTTTGCAATTGCAAACGGGACTCCACAAGGGACGCGTATTGCAATTTTGCTATTTGTTATTCTTGTAAATGAACTCCTAACCAATTTTTATGCAAAACATGCAAGTGAAAAAAATCTGATGAATGCTTTTGTCGATGACATGTGCATTGCTGAAGCTGTTGAATACAACCAAATTCCACAAATGAATACGTTTGTGAATGATATTAACAAATGCATGAGCAGTAACAAGATGCGTCACAATCCCGAAAAAGTAACGTTTTTATAATTGACCACTCTAGAGGAAAAAATTTAGCAACACAAGTGTTGTTTTAAATGGTGAGGAGCTACCTAAATCTGATTTCTGTAAACTGCTTGGTGTGCTCATAAATGCGAAAGCTGACTGGAGCGACCATGTGGATGCAATTTATGTAAAATCTTGTAAAAAATTGTTTATTGATTGATTGATTGAGTGGTTTTATTTTACTTGTTATCAGATTTAGGTGCTACAAAATGCACTTGCTATCAACACCAAAACAACAACGCGAAAACCAGGTTTAAACATTAACAAATCCGTGACAAAGAAGCCTTAATACATAATCCTAGTCATAATCACAACTCATAAAAAACATCCAATCTTTTCTCCATCAACTTATAAATACATTTATCAATAAAAGTATAAACACTTAACTCAATATCAGGTTTACATTTTTGTATCATTTCATTCCATATAAACTGACAACACCCATTTTACAGAATGTTTGTATTTTTCACAATTAGGCTTATCCAATTTAAATTTAGCATATGGGTTATTCACATCAAAAGAAAACCATGACTTAAACATATCAGTGTGCCTATTCCTGATTACAAATCTAAGTAATGAGACCGATCTACGCTCAATAACTGTTAACATATCCGCCTTTTATAACAAATCCTTTTGCCGAACTTTGATTTTACGACTTTTAATTTTCCCCTTATTTTGTAACTTGTTCAAACTTGGATAATAGTATGAATAAAGAAATTTATCCACTTTAGTTTGAATTTGTTCTAATTTTAATTCGGTCTGTGTAGACCAAATGACTAAACAGCAATCTATAATACTGATAGTAAAGCACGATAGTAAGCACTTGAGTAATTTACTGTTTTGAAAACTGAAGTGTACTATCAATATTAACTCCTAAATACTTTTAAAAAAACTCCATCAATACTTTCACCTCAAGAACTAATTCATTGATTGGCTGAATAATATTTTTGGAGCGGTAATCGTGTTCTTTATAAAAAAACATTGATTTCGTTTTATCAAAATTGATTTTTAAATTGTTTTCCGAACACCAAGTTTTTGAACTTTTATAACAATTTTCAATTTCGATTATTGCATCATTTAATTTTGAAAATTCAACATAAAACACTAAATCATCCGCATACAATAAAAAGGGTAGATTAATTGCACTATTAAGGTCATTAATAAATAAAGAAAATAAAATAGGCCCGAGTGCACTACCAGCCCCTTTAATATCATAATAATTTGACAAGAAATTTCCATTTTTTATCCTAAACTTTCTCTCACAAAAATAATTTTGCAACAAGTTAATCATATAAGGCTCAATCTTGTTATCGAACTTTGAAATTAACTTTTTGATTAAAAGGTCATGTGACACAGTATCAAAAGCTTTGCTAAAATCAACAAAAACGGCAAGCACCTTACCACTACTCTTATTAAGTTTGTCATATACATATTGTGTAAATTGAGAAACTGCTGTCTCACAAGACCTTCTACTTCTAAATCCATGTTGATTATCGAACAGTAATTTGTTTGTCATAATTACTAGTCTGTTATAAATTATTCGTTCAAATACTTTTGTTACGTAGCTTAAACCAAATATAGCTCGATAAGAACCGGAGGTTGTATATCTCCCCCTACCTTTGTAAAGTGGTAAACAATCAGCCTTTTTGAACACACTAGGAATTATTCCACTTTCTAGTATCCTATTAAATATAATTTGTATTGGCTTTACTAAAGATTCATTACATACTTTAATTACACGCATAGGAATACTACCATTTGTGTTACCTTTCTTAACATATTTTACCGCAGCTAAAATTTCTGTTTCAGTACACAAAAATTTATCATAATCAGGGTTTTGGGACAAGTACATTTTTCATAATCATCTATCTTTTGTCTAAGGTAATTCGTATAACTAACAGAAGACTCAACAATAAATTCATTAGCAAATTTAGAGCATACCCTTTCATCATCTTCTAACACATTGCCATCATTATCAATTAGCTTACAAACTTTACCCGACGATTTATTTTTATAATTTAATAATTCATTCATAACCTTCCATATATTTTCAGAGTCCTTATACTTATATAATTTTTTTGAAAATATCCTTTCTTTGTTGACATCATTTTACTATTAACAAGATTACGTAAGCATTTATACTGTGCAAACAGGATTGGATCTTTTTTGGAATTAAATTTTTCAAAGCATCGGGTCTTATACATAATTCATGAACCTCTCTACTGAACCATGGCACATTTTTCCTTTTTACTAATTTGTGTATAATTGGAGCACATACAATGAGTAAGGCTAAAACAATGCTATCAAAAATGACCACTGCATCATCTACACTTTGAGCTAACTTAAGCACATATTAAGCTCAATATTAAAATCCCCAGCCTCAAATTTTTTGTAGCAACGATACTCTTTGAAATTGTCTTCAATCGGTAGTACTTTGAACTTTTTTCTTACTGCGAATAAAAATTTATGGTCAGAACCTGCAAAATCAAAGCCTGATACAACTGAGTACTTTTCAGGTTTATTCACATAAATGTGATCAATAAGCGTGCTACTAATTTTAAAACCTGTGTCTGTAGACACAGAAGCTATTCTAGTTGGAAAACGGATAATCTGGCTTAAACCAACTTCATTAGATATATTTTTTTAGTTTCTTCAACTCTGCAGAATTTTTAAAGTAATCAACATTTAAAACCCCAACAACTACAGTCTCAAGTCCTAATCTATTAATTTTACTAAAAACCAAATTAATAAAATTGAACGTTTCTTCATTTACAAGACTAGGTGGGATATAAATTAGGCAGAATACAATTGGCTTTAGACCAAAATGCTTAATTTTCAACACTTTACATTCTACATTACCACTACTCGGTATATTATCAATATCAATTAATTCGTAATCACAAGTTTTGTTGATATAAATAACATTACCACCTCCTTCACCAATTAGTCTATCACTGCGAAACATGATGAATCCCGGCACTTCATACATGCTAGACCTGTCTCTACTAATTGGCTTTACTAAAGATTCATTACATACTTTAATTACACGCATAGGAATACTACCATTTGTGTTACCTTTCTTAACATATTTTACCGCAGCTAAAATTTCTGTTTCAGTACACAAAAATTTATCATAATCAGGGTTTTGGGACAAGTACATTTTTCATAATCATCTATCTTTTGTCTAAGGTAATTCGTATAACTAACAGAAGACTCAACAATAAATTCATTAGCAAATTTAGAGCATACCCTTTCATCATCTTCTAACACATTGCCATCATTATCAATTAGCTTACAAACTTTACCCGACGATTTATTTTTATAATTTAATAATTCATTCATAACCTTCCATATATTTTCAGAGTCCTTATACTTATATAATTTTTTTGAAAATATCCTTTCTTTGTTGACATCATTTTACTATTAACAAGATTACGTAAGCATTTATACTGTGCAAACAGGATTGGATCTTTTTTGGAATTAAATTTTTCAAAGCATCGGGTCTTATACATAATTCATGAACCTCTCTACTGAACCATGGCACATTTTTCCTTTTTACTAATTTGTGTATAATTGGAGCACATACAATGAGTAAGGCTAAAACAATGCTATCAAAAATGACCACTGCATCATCTACACTTTGAGCTAACTTAAGCACATATTAAGCTCAATATTAAAATCCCCAGCCTCAAATTTTTTGTAGCAACGATACTCTTTGAAATTGTCTTCAATCGGTAGTACTTTGAACTTTTTTCTTACTGCGAATAAAAATTTATGGTCAGAACCTGCAAAATCAAAGCCTGATACAACTGAGTACTTTTCAGGTTTATTCACATAAATGTGATCAATAAGCGTGCTACTAATTTTAAAACCTGTGTCTGTAGACACAGAAGCTATTCTAGTTGGAAAACGGATAATCTGGCTTAAACCAACTTCATTAGATATATTTTTTTAGTTTCTTCAACTCTGCAGAATTTTTAAAGTAATCAACATTTAAAACCCCAACAACTACAGTCTCAAGTCCTAATCTATTAATTTTACTAAAAACCAAATTAATAAAATTGAACGTTTCTTCATTTACAAGACTAGGTGGGATATAAATTAGGCAGAATACAATTGGCTTTAGACCAAAATGCTTAATTTTCAACACTTTACATTCTACATTACCACTACTCGGTATATTATCAATATCAATTAATTCGTAATCACAAGTTTTGTTGATATAAATAACATTACCACCTCCTTCACCAATTAGTCTATCACTGCGAAACATGATGAATCCCGGCACTTCATACATGCTAGACCTGTCTCTATCCTCTTTCAATTTCGATTCACTAATAGCGAAGCATAAAAAAAAATTCTGCAATCAGGAGATTATACACTTCATCGAATTTAGACCTTAATCCGTTGATATTTATGTGTAAAAACTTTATCCCTGCAGGTAGTCTTGACTCCAAAAGGAGGTTATCTTCTTCAGGTTCCGGTGACACTGATTTATTGAAAAAATCTTCTACGTTCAACAGTTCGTCAAGTTGAATTGATTCCTGGGGCGCCTTACAATGCACACATATCCAGTTGTATTTGAGATGTAATGGTCTTCCTTCAACCTCTCCAGGAGATGCTTTTAGAAATCCTCGAACTCATAATCCACATACTTAATGTACAAGGAAGCCAGTTATAGTCCATATTTTGTTGAGTATTTATTGATTAGCGTAATTCTTTAAATTAATCAATAATACTTGCCTAAAGGTAGACAGCAGAATACTCCAGAATGGGGGCTGTATTTAAACAGATAGAGGCGTCAAACTCATGCGTCACCTGTACAGCTATACCCACTCTGGTCACTTTGCAGTGAACTTTTCGAACCCCGAGTATCTCCACAAGGTTGGCTTCCTATACAAATGTATACTGTTACTTGGCCATGGGGGACGCTGAGACAGCCGGGAACTAAAAGTTTGTCTTGAGAAAAATAAACTTTGCAAAGGATAAAAGTAAAAATTAAAAACAGTCTTTTTAATGTTATCAAATAAAAAATCTTTGAAATTTCTACTCCACAGAGATACTTTTAAACTCTTTAGAGAGTCAAAATTTAAAATTTAAACAGTAAAATGTACTATAGAAAAATAGATTTTAAATTAAATACAGAGCAGCAGCTGAAAATGTGTGTGCTTCTGCTTCTGTGTGACAGAGTAATTATGACAAACAAATTACTGTTAGATAATCAACATGGATTTAGAAGTAGTAGGTCTTGTGAGACAGCAGTTTCTCAATTTACACAATATGTATATGACAAACTTAATAAGAGTAGTGGTAAGGTGCTTGCCGTTTTTGTTGATTTTAGCAAAGCTTTTGATACTGTGTCACATGACCTTTTAATCAAAAAGTTAATTTCAAAGTTCGATAACAAGATTGAGCCTTATATGATTAACTTGTTGCAAAATTATTTTTGTGAGAGAAAGTTTAGGATAAAAAATGGAAATTTCTTGTCAAATTATTATGATATTAAAGCTGGCTCAGGGGCTGGTAGTGCACTCGGGCCTATTTTATTTTCTTTATTTATTAATGACCTTAATAGTGCAATTAATCTACCCTTTTTATTGTATGCGGATGATTTAGTGTTTTATGTTGAATTTTCAAAATTAAATGATGCAATAATCGAAATTGAAAATTGTTATAAAAGTTCAAAAACTTGGTGTTCGGAAAACAATTTAAAAATCAATTTTGATAAAACGAAATCAATGTTTTTTTATAAAGAACACGATTACCGCTCCAAAAATATTATTCAGCCAATCAATGAATTAGTTCTTGATGGTGAAAGTATTGAAGTAGTTTCTCTTTTTAAGTATTTAGGAGTTAATATTGATAGTACACTTCAGTTTTCAAAACATTATGAAATTCTCAATAAGAAAGTTGGCATAGCATTAAAAAAAGTTAAGTAGTATTAAACGCTTTTTTCCCAGTAAATTACTAAAGTGCTTACTATCGTGCTTTACTGTTTTATTATAGATTACTGTTTAGTCATTTGGTCTACACAAACCGAATTAAAATTACAACAAATTCAAAATAAAGTGGACAAATTTCTTTATTCATACTATTATCCAAGTTTGAATAAGTTACACAATAAAGGGAAAATCAAAAGTCGTAAAATCAAAGTTCGACAAAAGGATTTGTTAGAAAAGGCGGATATGTTAACAGTTATTGAGCGTAGATCTGTCTCATTACTTAGATTTATAATCAGGAATAGGCACACTGATATGTTTAAGTCATGGTTCCCTTTTGATGTGAATAACCCATATGCTAAATTTAAATTGGATAAGCCTAATTGTGAAAAATACAAACATTCTGTAAAATGGTGTTGTCAGTTTTTATGGAATGAAATGATACAAAAATGTAAACCTGATATTGAGTTAAGTGTCTATACTTTTATTGATAAGTGTATTTATAAGTTGATGGAGAAAAGATTGCATGTTTTTTTATGAGTTGTGGTTATGACTAGTATTATGTATTAAGGCTTCTTTGTCACGGATTTGTTAATGTTTAAACCTTGTTTTCGCGTTGTTGTTTTGGTGTTGATAGCAAGTGCATTTTGTAGCACCTGAATCTGATGTTGTTACCTAGAAAACCATGGAAACGCCATCCTGAAAACGTTTCCTATGGACACTGGGGATATTTATACTGGCCTTAAAGATTACATCAAGCTTGATGAAGAAAATTTCCCAAATATCCATTATTACCACAACGGGTCAATATCGTCAACAGCAGACTCCTTCGATGCCATTGTGGAAATAGCCATAGTTTGCGACATGGAATGGGGTGACTTGTTCCAGCACAACCGTCAAGAAATTCTAAAATACTGGACAGTTTTCTTTTGGGATGTGAACGCAAAATTTCAAACGCTGCCCAGTGTTAATGTGACCTTTCGAATTACATCAGTCACCGTGAGCAGCTCCTTCCAAGATCAGCCATTTTTAGAAGAGAGTCGAGACGAAAACGGAGCAGCGTCATTTAGCTCAGTAGTTTGGAGATTTGGGGACTGGATGGCGGAACAACAGGCGGCCGGCAAGGTTGCCAATTATGACATTGCAGTTCTCGCAGCAAACACGTTAATGAAAGAAGGTGGAATAGCGGGAATGGCCTATTTGTCAACAGCTTGCAGTAAAAACCGGGGTGTGGGTCTTTTCCGAGATGGGCACCGACGACTAGCGACGTGATTTAGGCACTCACGTCGCTAGTCACGAAATTGCACACATTCTTGGCGCTAATCATGACCACGAGGTTTCGTGGTGTCCTGAAAGTGGCTACATCATGGAACTTGAGGCGGACAAAAAGTATTTCTTTTCGTGGTGCAGCGACGTACAGATTTCCCAGTATGCCAATTCAAGCAGAGGAGCCTGCTTGAAGACAATCGATGAACCAGCTAGTCCAGTCATTGAACAAGATTTTGAGGGCGCCTTACCTCCAACAGCTCAAGAACAGTGCAAGAAAAACATCAGGGATCCTAACGCTGTGATACCGGATGCGGAGCTGGGAAAGTGTCGAGATATTCTCTGTTGGACAAGTCCGGAAAACGGGGGATATGGCATTAGAATGGGCTTGGCAGAGAATTCGGAATGTGTTTTAAGTTTTGCCCCTTGGGGTAATGAATATGGGGTAAGCAATCTTTTTTCTACTTGACTCTATGAAAGATAAAAGAAGGAGCTGCTAAATTATTTATCGCTTCTATTGATGTATTTTAGCGTTGTTTTCGAGCAAGGTGTCTACCCGTAAGTGCCCAACTTATCAACGTCGCCTCAAATGAGTGCCTGATGAGCAGTGGAGATCGGTTTTCTAGCACGGATAACACCACAGCAGTGGTAACACCTTGTCCTCAACACCAAACTCCGTTGAATAGTATTTCGCAAACTTATTGGAATGAAGGGGTTCACCTGGAAATGGCTTATGCGAGTGAGGATGCAAGTGAAATTGGTGAAAAATGTTTTGTGTATGAGAAGGAGCAAAATCAACTGCGGTTTGTCAAGTGCAGGTTCGGAACTGAGCCAGGATATCCAGCAGGTTGGAAACTGATTGATGTGGGTAATGAACAGTTCCTGCTTACGCATACCTACACGAAAAAGTGTGTTAAGCAAGCAGGTAACCTGGTTGAAATTACCAACAGTTGTGATCAAAACGATAAGAGTATGGTTTGGCGATTTCGAAAGTAATTATAAATTCATGTAAATCTTGTAAAAATAATAATATGGAAATAAAATCATGAAATTGCTCATACAAATACATTTGTTACTTGTTTTTTAAATCAAAGGAATCATAATTGTGGTAACTAACCAATCCATTGCATTACTTTAAATTTACATTACATTATTTTCTAACCACTTTAAGGCTTTTAAATACGATAAAATATGTTGCATGGAATTTGAAATTGTACTTTAATTCCAGTTTTCCATTAGAATACTAGAAGAGTACTGGTTTCCATGTAGATTATCAGTATATGGAATTAGCAAATTTGTGCGCTGAATAGATTTGAAAAAAGTCGAAAAAAGTAAAGACGAAGGTCAACTGGTTGGTTGTTCACCTGTGGAATTGAAATTAGCAACCAGTTTTTAAAAAATGCTCTCACTTTTCTTAAGTTTGTTTTTATTGATTGATTGATTGATTGATTGATTGAGTGGTTTTATTTTACTTGTTATTAACAAGTCAAATGTAATTGGTTAAGTATACGTAAGTTTGTTAAAAACTTAAGTGTACAACTTACCAGTCAATTTAAATGCACTTGTGGTTGTCATGACAACCAATGTGCACACGATGAAGGATTTCAATGACTCCATTATGAGGTCGTTTCGAGCTCGATGTATCAAAAGTTGTGTTTCGAAAACGAATTTGATAGATCGGTGAGTAAGGTTGATTCAGTTTGTTAGTGGTTTGTAGTTAGGAAGGAGTTGTTCTGATGAAGAATTTAGAACTTTCATCTCCTTTTATATACCAAATAATATCCATGGTTAATTTAACATAACGGTTTTATCACTGGTTTCCATGAAGAGATTTCATGTCCAGGCAATTTGTACATATCCGGTTCTCTTGAACAGTGACCAGTGTTGAACAAGTTTTCAAAGAATTTCGAAATAAAAAAACATGTTTTGCTCAATTAAATTTCAAGCAGGAAACAAAATGACAAGATTAGCTTATTGGAAATGATATAAGCATTAATGCCTACGCACCAACATACTTGTTAGAATTATGCGAGTTCACTACTCTTTTCACTTGGTGATCCCAGAATTTTATTTATCTTGACAGAATTATAAAATGTACATCCATCTATGTTTCTCAAGTGGAAACGCGTACAAATACAAATGAATGGTTTAATCACGATAAGCGATTCTAGTAGATGAATTAGATATGCCAAATATGCTAAAGCGTAACTGGTACACTCAACCTGCGCTTGTTCAGTTGAATGTTAACATGTTTAAAGTGAATCGGTTTGATAATCGATGTAGCAGTTTAGGAGAAATGAATGCAATAGGTTTGATTTAGTTTCAAATGTATGTATGCTTTGAAGTGTGGATTATTTAAAAAAGAACCTTCTTTTTTTATTTACAGCCATGTCGCATTCAATTAACAAAAAATAAAGTTAATAAGTGGTCCATTAAATATATCAAGTCCGCTTAAAATCTTCAAAGTCCTGGAAAATAAATTCTGACAAAAATTCAGCAATAATTCATCAGCAATACTAATTTATGATTAAAAAGTCGATTAATATGGTATTTTAATTTTCAAAGTCTTTCCCAATAAAACAAACGTTGAATGCTTGCGTTACAAATTCATGTTTCGATTTATAATTTCATATCATGGCATACTTATCAATACACTTGATAACGCTTCATTGTTCCAAAAAGAGACGCGCTGTTACTATGCCATTTAGCCAACACTTGAATACCTGGACATCGTTTTCTAACTTAATTTACTAAACTGGTTGTTTAAAAATACTTTACATGAAGAATCACTAAAGATATGGAAATCGAAAATATTCCCTTCCTTGGATAAAATGGATGGCTCCGGGACTATCGGGTATATCACTTACGACAAAGGTTGCGTGAAAATACATGATACTTTGAAAACGATTTCGAGGATCATAGAAGGTGTTACGTCGCAGGTGCTCCAAAAGACCTGCGGGTTTTGAAACTACCGGGTTTTGAAGATTAATTGGTTGCTATTTTATTTGAGCCAGAATGCTGAAATTGAAGAACATTTACAAAATGAAATGGATAAGGAAATCGGTGGGATCAACCAAACCTAGCCTTGAGCACAAAGCAAGGATGCCATTTATTGAGGCAGTGATACTGAAACTTTGAGAATAACATCGTGTGTACCTATTAGGGCAATTCACAAATTACTTAATGACCTTGAAATTGAAAAAGGAGAAATTAAGGCTTTCAAAGGATCTGTTGTTACTGATAGCTAATATATGTATCACTGTCAATATGATGCACCGCTTTGGGAAGATCCTGAATTATTGAGGTCTGAAAGAATTTTGGGAGAGCACGGGAGTAAGCTTAAGGAGCTCTTGGGAGTAAGCTTAAGGAGCACTTGGTTCTTCTGGACAGTGTTTGGGATAGCCTTTAGCTAGACACATTCTTTTATATTTATGACAAAAATATTTCAGCAATTCAGGGTTGAGCCCAATCCTCGTTTTGAAGGAGATGAGTAAATATTTACAACCATTTGCTGGAGTTGTTATCTTTCTTCCTCCATTAGGTTAACTATTCATAAATTTCGAACATAAGAATGAAATTGCAGTGAACTTTTGGGAAGGAAATGATGTTATATATTTAAATTCAAGGCAATAAGAAGATGTTTAATTTTGTAACTAGAATTTTTAATTGCAAAACTTATCATATTATAATAAAGTTCAAATGCCAAAGTAGTGGATTTATTTGATTGAATAACAAACAAGTCACAAATATAATGTATTAATATGAGCAAGCACATTGTTTTATTTCCATATATAATTATTTATTTTACAAAATTAACAGTCATTTGTAATTACTTTCGAAATCGCCAAACCATACTCTTATCATTTAGGTCGCAATTTTCCACCATCGTGACCCCGTTACCTGTTTGCTTCACACACTTTTTGGTGTACGTATGTAGAAGTAGGAATTGCTCATTGCCCACATCCCTCAGAGTCCATCCTTTTGGCCATCCACTGACGATGGAGCAGTTGACAAATCGGAGTTGCAGCTGCTGTTCCTGGTCTTGCTCGTAAACAAAGCACTTGTCCCCAATTTCACTTGCATCTGGAGATGCATAAGCCATCATCAGGTACTCTCCTTCGTTCATTCCAATTTTGGCTACACTGTTGAGTGGCGTTTGGTGTTGGGGACAAGAGTCCACTGTTGCTGTCGCATTATCAATTCCAAGGAATCGACCTCCACCACTCAACAGGCACTGATTTGAGCCTACATTTATAAGTTGTGCACTCAAAGGCCTACATCTTGACCGGAAACAACGCTGTAATTTATTTAAATTTTAATCAATCATTAAAATTGAAATTGAACCGCAATTCCAACTTAATTTTTTATTATTTTATTATTTAATTCATATTGAACTTCTACTCACCCCTGGATCTCCATAAAGGCTATGAATACATGCCGAATTCTCCGCCAAGCCAATTTTAATATAGTAACCTCCGTTTTCCCGGCTTGCCCAACACAC
>JAQFZG010002966.1:0-14828 GCA_034695465.1 Entomobrya nicoleti | reverse complement strand
TAAAATTCACTGATTGCTTGGAAGATGGACTACAAAATGATGTAATTTCCGAGTTTTTCTGTCCATGGGGTATTTTTTAAACTTTACTTAAACTTTTATTTTATCACCACCACAAAAATTGTGATGTTGTTCGTATGACTCCGTATGCCGTCCTCAACTTGTTCTTATAAGGCTTGGTTTTGGTGCAAATCCATATTAGATGTGATACTTATTTTAATAGGCTAGCAACGGCCTGATTAAATTTTTTGATTGGAAATGTTAAGCATTGGTATCATACAACTTGTAAGTATAAATATTTAAATTTGAACATGTTTTACGCTAATCTATATAGCTATTATAATTGTGGGATTGGGGAAGCGAAAAGCACTTAACCAGTATAACCAAGTTAAGAGGCCAGTAATAAAATAGGATTCTGAAAGTAGTTACGAATAAATAGCTGGTTGGCATGTTCAATATACTCAACATGGCTTGGTCTGAACACAATAAATTAACTATTATAAACTTAAACCATACTTTGTGCTTTCATCTTGAAAAAAAAACTTATGCCTTATTGGATATTCAGTTAAACATGTGAATTTCTCGCATGAATTTTTTTGCTTGACCAACAAAGTATTTACGACGTTATACTTCACATCTGAATATTAATTAAGCTACAATGCTTAAGGAAAATTTAAATCTATTATTTAATCGAATTGTGTCCGTTAAAGTGAATTGTACAATTCTCGTTTCTTAAAAGTCTCTTGAATAATTTATGGACCTCGAAACCTATTTTAGTAAATTCATGTAAAAAACCAGCCTAAAATTAAAACACCATAGTCGTAACGTTATTGATTACAGAAGCAACTAAAATGCTATCCGTATAAGACATCTTCATCAAAAATTCTTGTATAGTTTAAACACATTCCGGGATAATTTCCTGCTAATAATCCAGACAAGCAAAATTGTTTTTTTAGCCAGAATATATTTAAAAAGTCCATTTATCTGAGGTGCTATTGTGGCCACTTTAATATTATATGTAGCTGGTTGAATTGTTAGGTCTTTTTTATGTCCAAACATAGTGGATTAAGCCTTGAATGTATAAACTGTTTCTTAAAGGTTCCTAAACGATAGCATCAATTCTCGCATCATAGTCTGTCGCTGAAAGAGGTTAACGTGTGGATTATATTAATGACTAATTCGCATAATATATATACGGGGCATTTCAAACGAAGCCTCAGTTTGCCCTTTAAATCTCGTACTGATAAAACCTAAAGTTTCATTCCAGCATTCCAGTTGAGAAATAAAATTTCCTAAAAATGCTCCTTTCGAAAAGGGTTTTTAAAAACACAGTTGTTCACCTAAAGGCTTTGTCGCTTTTGGGAACATATCCGCTAAATCTTGACAAGAAAACTTGTGTACTTAGCTGTACCAAGAGAAATAGTTTTCTAAGAAATCATTTGGCGAATGCTTTTCTAAGTAGTCTTGCTGTTGTGATTTGGACGCAAATATGGCAAAATCGAAAACAAGTGCCCAGCGTGGTATGGTAACATACGAAGGAATGATACCTGCTTCAAGTGGCATTGTATTTACAATTTGGGGCTATATGTACCTTAAACAAAGCGGTGTGGTTACTGAGCTATTCAATTTGATGGTAAAATTTGAAAGGAAATTTTTTCAACATAACAAAAGGTTAGTTTCATGACAAACTATTCAATCACTAAATTTTGTAATTCAATATTATTTGACGTATATATTGCTTATTATGTTTTACCTTTGATCTCTGTAGCTTAGAAGGCTTATATTTTCCGAAAAAGGAGCAACACATAACATACATTCTTCAAACCAGTGCCATCGCAACAGCTCCACTTGCAATTACCAGCTTTTGTGTTTGGATTTGGTATAAGCCGTGCATACCATTCAGTATTGGAAAACTACTACTTGATGAATGCTCAGATAGTTATACAATTTCAGGTACATTCAGTCCACCTCTTTCAACAACATCTACACTTTTGATGTTACTTGCGTGTGCATTCAACTTTGTAGTCTGGCTTATGACTTGTGGAGGCTATATGTTTACAGTCGTTCAGTTGAGCTATCTTCAGTGCTGCTGCTTGACGCAGTATCTTCGAATATTCCAAATGAAATGTCAACATTTGATTGCACAAAAGCAATTAAAATCCTCCCATTTCACCGATCATTTGCAAACGTATCACCAAATTCAAATCCTTGCAAAATATTACAATAATATTCAACAAGACATACCCATAATATCTCTCCTCACATTTTCCATTTTTGCTCTGGTTCTCAGTGCATTTGCACTAATCAGAAATGGCTCAAATATCAGCATAATGGAATTGAATCTATTTTGCTGTGTTGCATTCAATGGTTTCCTTGTGATTGTCTTTATCTTTGGGACATTTGGCAGATTGTATTCAGAGTCATCTTGCACAGTGAAATACCTTCAAACTCGGTTTGGAACTCCCAAACAGCGCCTCGGTGGATGCAATGTCAAACGTATTAAACGTATTGTGTCTTCTTTCCCAATTCTCAAGGTTAAGTTTGGGCCGGTAAATTTTATCGACCGAATTACCCCAATAGTTGCGATTGATATATGCTTTGTTCAACTTGCAAACTTATTGCTGTGCACATAAAGCTTGTTCATTGATGTTTTTTACAGTTGAAAATTAGTACTTTGACCATGTTCAACTTAGCTGTGATAAAAAAAACAGAATCCGTGTCGTAAGCTATATGATTCCAATGGAGTATTTCAATAGGATGTACACACAGTAGTACTTGCTTTTACATACATGATAATTATCTTGCAACGGGAATTACAAATTTTTGTCAACAAAACATTCATGTTTCATGCACCTATCAATTATTTATAATATCTAGTTATATGTGCTATAAGCATTCATACATTAAGTATGCATGTAAATAAATGGCATGCAGCTACTAATATTGTACCGAGTATTCAAATACTAAAATTGTGAACGTTTTATAAATGTATCCGTTTAACTTATTGCAAAAAATAATCTGGTTTTCACAGGAATAATATTATATCCCAAAGTTTTACTAGTTGACATCAATAAGCGTCGTATTTAAAAACAAAAACTTAATACAATGTTTACTGGAAGAGCTAACGATACGCTGAGATCGTTGTAAAATTAATAAAAGTTTAGATATACACCTCAATGATTTTTTACGCATTTAAAACTCTTGTATTGATTAGACTAGGTTACTCCGAAAGGGCCGCTAGTTTTCCTTCATAAAGGACTGTGCTTTTATCTAACCAATTCGTAAGCTGCTTGTTAATCCCTTGATACAATGAAATATTTAAAAACTCTTGATGTTAATCCGCTTGTCAACAGAAAATGATTAATTCAAGTGGTGGTGGTAATGGTGATGCCAAAGCCAACTTATTTGCCAGTCTGCTTTTATATTTCGAACAATTTATCTATAAAAAAGTAGTTCACTGGCTTAGCTTACTAATTATTAATAAACAGCCCAAGATTGTATTACTGCATTAGCAACTAAGTTAGCCGAGCTAGTGATAACTAAACTTGTGCACTGTTTGTCTAGTGATGATGATAATGATGATTAGCCACAATTAAATGTTGATTAAGCAGTCAAATAATATATCCAACTGTTTTCTTTATTTATTTGCGTAAACTACAACTTAAAATAATTACCAAATTGATAGTACCACTTTCCCTTTGCCATATCTGCACAATACACACCATCATCATTTCAATTCAAACCTTAATACACAAGTATAAAGGAGACCAGCTAGCTAGCATGAATAGCTCACACTCAGCTTGTTAAAATGGAGATGGCGTGAGAAAGTTGCAGGTTCATCCAGGCTTTTTACCCAGCAGCTCTGCGACATCCTCTACTCTCCCTCGTGGCCTTGTTTTAAAAGCTCGGATGGACATGCAAATTTCCCACGTCTTCTGTCCTGTGTTCAGTCTTGTGTGCAGTGAGCGTGTGCGTCCGCTACTGCTTCGCTATATCTTCTTCTCGTTGGCTTGAAGCAACCTAGATGGTAGTGCCATCTGTCCTGTGTTCACTTTGCACTGCAGTGATTGAGCTTTGGTAATAGCACTGGTAATGCACTACTTCTCTATTAATTTGCGCGTAAATTATGTATGAAAAATTTATGCGATTTAATCTTGACTATATTTTGAATGAACCAGTTAAATTTGCAACTTTGCTTGCTGTTAAGTTGTATTTTGAGGTTTTGACATAATTTGCATATTTATGTTATAGCAAATCCAATTTTCTTAGTTGAAATCCTGTTCTTAATCTAAAATATTTGAATAAATGTGATTTGTACAATGATAGATTTCAGTAAAAAATAATTCAAAATTATTTTTTCCATAATTTTGCACAAACGCTATTTCAAGTAGACATAATATTTTTGTGACTATAAAGACAAACTATTATATAAGCTTTAGTGTGCAAAATATTTTAATAATTTTATTAAAAACGAGTAATTTTACAAAACTGACAGCAAAGCTAAAGTTATGACGCTAATCAAATAAACCAGATGGCATTATTAAATTAGTTAGTTTACCAATTTACTAGTAGCAACTAAATTAATACAAAAAAATTGCTTTATCAAATATTCCGTCTTCTTTGTAAACAAAACCAATTAAATGTTGTATTGAGTATTTTATTTTATTTGTTTTTACGATTAGTAGTTAAATATTAAAACTTGTGCATAAGAGTAATATTCCGAACCAGTAGTGCGTGGTATTATTTTTCAAGAGAACTTCAATTTGTCAAACACTTCAAACAAAGCCTTTCAAGCCTGCACGAAATTCGATAAGTGCTTACACTAGAGGCATGCGTCCTACCGTTAGGAAAACTATAAAACTAATTGGACCCTTCCCTCTATTTACGTTGGACGAAAATAATTTTTGCAACTAAATTAACAAAAAACGTTTTAAATAGTGTCTCAATTGATTTGAATAAAACAGTAAAACTTTGTTTTTGGTGAACTTAAACCATTGCATTTTATTGAATATTTATTCGAACTAATAACGTTTTTGTCTCAACAAATATTAACATCTTTTGCTACTACTTTCTTAGCAGTCATTATGTATCTGAACAACAATTTTCTTAATATAATTATTTGTTTTAAAATCTGCAACTTATCAAACCATTCCGTCAAAAGTTTGCCGAATTTAGTTAATTTCGAAGTCGACTTCGAAAACTTAACTTTTAGTATGCGTGTTTTCAAAACGTGCATACTTCACGTATTATGGCTTGACAGACCATCAAATATAACCGTTCACAATGTTAGTCATATGAATAATTTCGTTACCATTCATTCATTAAGAAGCACAAGTAATATTTCTCACTCAGATTTCGAACAATTTTGGTTATCAATTGAATTCGATACAGGAAACTTTTCAACCCAGTATGAAAAATTATTTACTTTTAAATATCGATTCAAATGCATAGTGGAATTTCTCACTTCGGGTTGGACAGAGCACATGAAGTCCAGCTCTGACTCTTGGAAACTTAGCACCGTTCAAAAACCAATGGAAAGCTATAAACGCGATATTCAACTTTACCAACCTGATTTTACGATGCTACCTATAGATGCACAAAAAAATCTGCAGTTCTATTTGACGACAACTCTGTTCTCTCGTACTGTACTAATCCTACTTAATATGAAAACCTCTAACGTTTTTTTTGCTGGCGTCGCAAATACACATTATTGGGGTTTGCCTCCTTACGAAACAAAATTGGCAGTTTACAACGTGACCACGTATGAATACCAAGGTTCGATCAATGACCTAATATCACCGAAAGACTTGATTGTTGCCTATTTTAAATTAAGGTTTCCTCTTCACAGAAATCTGCTGCCTTCTTCCTGTTATAAAAAGCATAAACATTTAAAACTATACTCTTTTCTTTCTTATTCAACCAGTTGGAGTAATTGTGCCAAGGATACTGTTCAAGCAAAACTTAATTGTACATCAAAATATTGTGGTTCAGCCCTTTACCAATTTTACTTTATTTACAGTGATAAGGTTCACAAATCTAACTATGCATTGACCCATGGAAGTGAATTTTATGGAATCAAATATTCATATTTTTATATGCAACTGAAAAATCGAAATTTATATGCCTTAGTATCGCCATTTTCAAAGTTCGGTTGGTTAATTGTGTTGATAAGCATTTATTTCATGGGTTTAACATTTTGGATTTCACAGTTTCGTCAAAGCAACTACTTTGGTTTCTTAGCAATATTACTTGAGCAGGAAAATAACTTAATGAGGGATATAGCGTCTATCAATATCTATGTAATCATAACATGGCTGTTTGCGTCCTATGTTTTACGCAACGAATACACTTCTAACCTTTTCACTTACATGACTTTAGAGCAGAGACCAGCCAATTTGCCAGATACTTATGAAGAGGTGTTGCAGGCTCCATCAGTTGTTATTTTACTCAACGACATCACTAAATATTCGATTAGGAAATATATACAGTTATTCAAAAACGAAAATACAGTGAACAAAAGCAAAACATATAATTTGTCAAATTTAACAATTAACAAAATGTGGAACATAAAATCAGAAGCTGGTCCTTCTAGCAATATAAGACAGAGGAAAAATGAAAATTTTGATATTTGCCAATCAAAGTATAGCGTGTTGATTGACAAATCATGCGTAAAACTTGATCATTTTGCGCATATCTTCGAAACTGGCCCAGAGCACGAATACCACGTAGCTAGCTCAATGGCTGGACAGCTCTTACTCAAAGCGAGATTTGGCCGTCTTCAAATTATAGAACCAAATGATAACAACTTCTTGCAATCTGTTAAACTCATACTTACAGACACAGACAATTTTTTAAAGAGTTCATTCGAAAAATACTTGCCTTCACTAGTGGAGTCTGGAATTGAGAAAATTGAGAAAAAATTTATAACAAAGCAGCAGATGAGTTACTTTTATCAAAATTTAAAAAATGACATTGAATATTTTGATGATAATATGGTTCATAGAAATATATATTACTACACATCAATGTGGTTGCAAAATAATTGTTTTTTCTTGTACCGGAAGGAAGTTTGCGATTTAAATCTTGATACGTATGTGGAAGTACCTGTTAAACTATTTGATTTGCTTACTGTTTGGGTACTACTTGGTGGTCTGTTAATAGCATCAGCTTTTGTTTTGGCTTGGGAAATTTGCAAAACAAGAGCATAAAAAGTGAGGCATTTAACAAAATGAAACATGACGGTCATAATTGTCAGTATAATAGATCTTTTTATAAACAATGCAGAAATTTTATTTACCCAAAATTTTCAATGCTTATTACTTTAAAAAAAGATTTTTCAATTAACAAAAAACGTTTTGGTAAACTATTTAAAACCGTCCAGTTAAAACTTTTTTCAAGACAAACACTTGATTGAACATTGAAAGCAATAATTCACTTCCCTCTGAGAAACTAAGAATTTAATTTACTGTATCATATGAGTAGCGGCTTAGTTCTATCAAGAATGAAATTATTTTTAAAAAGTAATACACTGGAAACACATACGTTTTGCTTATATTACAACGTGTGCAATGATATAAATTAGTTTTCTTGATAGATTTTAGGAAATATATTTTTTAATTAGTCGTATAGTTTCTGATACGTCGTTATGATCGCTCTTAAAGTGGGTTTATTAACTTCATATTCATGACGTCCCTGTTTAAACTTTTCCTTGCTCCTATAAAGTGACCGAGTTTGTCACGATTTTAGTTTAATTGAACAATTTTGGAGTCAAAGAATCTAATGTTCATAGCAAATGCATGATTAAAAAAAGAAATAACTAGGATCAGCAAAAGAGGTTTTTTAACCGGATCTAAGTTAAATCCTCTATTTGTAATCTAGGTGAAACCAAAGTCTAGTTGGGAAATAAAGAACTATAATAATAATGATAATAGGACTGTTTAATAAATTGTTGTCTTTTTTATGCATAAAAAGCGAATTAATGTTATATTGAGTATTTTGGTCAATGTCTGCTTTCCAGTTGGTATATATTAAACCTTGAGTATAAGCGTTTTTAAGAGACCAGCATTGCATAATATTACATTTGATGAGAGCTTCAGTTTTTAAAACCCTACCAGTTTAATCAAAGGCAAATACTTTTAAAATATTAATCTTAAGAGCAAACTCAATAAATTCTTTCGAAAATAAACGAAATTCATTAACTGTAAACATTGTAGACACAAGTTCTACTGTTACGACAACTCAAGACTAATTGAAATTCCACTTTAACCATAGCGAACAAAAGTACTTTATGTAACCAATTAACATGAAGTACCTTTATAATATAAATTGTTTTAACTGTAAAGCATAATATCGACCAGCAGTACTGCATATTTATTCAGTGATGCTTAATATATCGTGTCTTTCTATTACAATATTTTGCTTTTAGTTTACGAGAAGTTATAATGTGGCTACAACATCACCAGCTTTATATAATTTTGTGTCTTAAGATATGCAAATTATCAAACAGTTTTGTCAAAAGTTTGCCGAATTTAGTTGGGTTTGAAGTCGACTTTGAAAATTTAGCTTTAAGTATGCGTGTTTTTAAAACGTGCATAGTCCATCTACTTTGGCTTGACAAACCTTCAAATCTTACCGTTTACAACGTTAACCACATAAATAAATTTGTTAGTATTCACACAACAAGAAACACAAGTGTTTCTCAATATCAAGATTCCGATCGTTTTTGGTTATCAATTGACTTCGACCCCGGAAACTTTTCATCCCAATTTCAAAAGCTATTTGCTTTAAAATATCGATTAAAGTGCATTGTAGAAATTCTCACCTTGACTTGGAGTGAACGTAAAGAGTCTACATCTGACTCTTGGAAACTTAGCGTTGTTCAAAAACCGAGCGAACGCTATGAACGAAATATTCAACTATACCAACCTGATTTTGCAATACTACCAATTGATAAACATAATTTTAAAAATCAGCAATTGTATTTGACAACAACTTTATACACTCGAACGTTGGTACTCCTACTGGACTTAAAAACCTCCAAAGTTTATTTCGTTGGCATTGCAAATACAGATTTACATTTTTTTATATCTTACCAAACGAAATTAGTAATTGGCCATGCCTTAACTTATAAATACCAAGGTTCCCTTAATGATAAAATATCAATCCAAGATTTAACTTCTACTTATTTTGAATTATTGTTTCCTTTTCACAATTATCGATTGCCGTCAAACTGTTACGTAAGGACTACCTTTAAACAAAACCATTTTCGTTCTTCCTTTCCATTAAAGTGGAATGATTGTGCTAGCCATACTATTCAAGTGAAGCTAAATTGTACCTCAATTACTTGCAGTTCTGTTCTTTCCGAATTTAGGATCCGTTACAGTGAATTTGTTCGAAACCCGGATTATGTTGTGTCTCATGGAAGCGAGTTTTATGGAATCAAGTATTCATACTTTTATATGCAATTAGAAAGTCGAAATTTATATGCCTTGGTATCGCCGTTTTCATTTTTAGGTTGGTTTATTTTGTCAATTAGCTTTTATTTAGTGGGCCTTACTTACTGGATTACACAGTGTCGTCAGAGTAATTACTTTGGTTTCTTAGCAATATTCCTCGAGCAAGACGACAACTTGACACGTCAGGTAACACGAACCAATATATACGTTCTGATGACGTGGCTGTTTGCGTCCTATGTTTTACGCAACGAGTACACATCCAACCTATTCACTTACATGACTTTAGAGCAAAGGCCATACATTTTGCCAAATACTTACGAGGAAATGTTACAAGCTCCATCAGTTGTTATGTTACTGGATGGTCTCACTAAATGGTCAATTGAGAAGTACATTGATTTTTTCAAGAGCACAAAGCATGTAAACCGAAGCAAAACATTTAACTTGGCAAATTTAACAGTTCAAAATGCGTGGGACTTAAAACCAGAATCTGAACCTTTCAGCCATATAAGAGCAAAGAAAAATGGAAATTTTGATATATGCCAATTCAAATATGGCGTATTAGTTATTGAATCATGCATACAACTTGAGTATTTTGCTCATATCTTCGAGACAGGACCTACTGACGAATACCACGTAGCTCGCTCAATGGCAGGGCAGCTCTTGCTCAAAGCGAGATATAGTCGTCTCCAAATTATAGAACGAAGTAATAATAACTTTTTGCAATCACTTCAACTCATTCTTGCACAATCAGACAATTTTTTAAAGGGTTCATTTGAAAAATATTTGGCCTGGCTGGTGCAGTCTGGAATTGAAAGAATTGAGAAGAAGTTTATAATGAAGCAACAGATGAGACTCTTCTACAAAAATTTAAAAAGTGTGGATAAATATTTTGAAGATAATATGACATATAAAAATATGTTCTACTACACATCAATGTGGCTGCAATATAATTGTTTTTCTTTGTATCAGAAGGAAATTTGCGATTTAAATCTTGACAAATATGAAGACGTACCAGTGAAACTATTGGATTTACTAACTGTTTGGTTACTACTAGGGGGTCTTTTTGTAGCATCAGCTTTTGTTTTGGCTTGGGAAATTTTCTAAACAAAACCATCAAATATCAATACTTAATAAAATTGCTTAAAACTGCTTGAGATTCATAATAATTTTAAAATTATACTCCTATGCATTTTGTTTAAAGTGAACAGGTAGCCCGTTTCCCATGTATTTTCAATCAAAAATAAATGGGAATTATTTATTGAACATTTTACATGAAAGTTACAAAGCAGCACTGGTTATAATTGCACTTTTTCTAATCACCATTTACAAACAAATAAGTATTCGATAATGATAAAATTTATTGTTTGCTAATCTTCTTGCGTAACTTTAAGGTAATTTACATGTTAAATAGTAAGATTATTTATTTTAATAATGTTTTTTAAAACCTAGAAATACTTGTTTGCGACTGAATAGATGTGTAACATGGATTGAGGCAAAACCCGTTAAGATCGTATTGGCATAAGAATAAATGTTGCAACGTATCAAAACCATACTTGTGATAGAAATAAGTTATTGACATATCGATTTAATTCAAAATAAAAGTACACTAATTCATTTAGCTTATTTAAGTCAGCAATACTTATTTTTATATACTTTAAGCTGAAATTATGTGCTAACCATTTCAAGTCGTCCAGCTTGTTCCTAAAATACATTTTTTGGCTTTTATACAATTCAAGAAGCTCAAGCAAAATGGTTCAATCGAACAATAAATTCAGAATGGGCTCTATACTAATAAGCTTTAGTAAAATTCCCACTGTTTTAGCCTAATTTTTAACCTTAACAAGGCACTCAGTTGGACCACGTATTGCGAAATAGTAAAGTTTGTGGTTCTTTGAATGATAATTATCCATTACTAAATAAACTTAAAGTAAACTACAACTTAAAGTAATTATCAAATTGATAGTACCACTACCTAATAATTTTTATTTAGCAGGAATGTTAATTGTGGTGGTTTGATGGTTTGACGAAGTTGCGCCAACTAATTATATACTCCTTCCTACTTATGCATAGTGTAATTAACTATTAACTAAGCATTTGTGTTATCGGAATCCCTTAGCAGTATCTACACAATACACTCCAGCATCATTTCAATTCAAACCTCTATACACAAGTATAAAGGAGACCAGCTAGCTAGAATGAATAGCTCACACTCAGCTTGTAAAAATAGAGATGGCGTGAGGAATTGGCAGGTTCATCCAGGCTTTGGTGGCTGCAGCTCGGCGACCTCCTCTACTCTCCCTCGTGGCCTTGTTTTAAAAGCTCGGATGCGATGGACTTGCAAATTTCCCACGCCTTCTGTCCTGTGTTCAGTCTTGTGTGCAGTGAGCGTGTGCGTCCGCTACTGCTTCGCTTTATCTTATTCTCGTTGGCTTGAACCAACCTGGATGGTAGTGCCATCTGTCTTGTGTTCACTTTGCAGTGCAGTTATTGAGCTTTGGTAATAGCACGTTTTACATTAAAAAGAAAATTCCCTTATCTTTCAGAGTAAATTTATTGAATCAATGTGTTGACAACTGTTTGTTTGGTTGCAAATTTGTAGTAAAGTGGGACCATCGAAACAAAATCTGGTTCCTATGCAAACCAAAATCGTCTTCTGACAATTACTACTACAAGGCAGTATCACTTAAATTTATAACTGTATTCATAGTTTTAGTATAACTGCTTGTACAAAATGATTTTAATTCCACATATTCCCAAGTTCGAACATCTGTTTTTGTATTGGAATGTGTTTTAATCTTAGTAACATTACTACTAGACGCAGTGAGCTCAATGGATATACAGGAAGTTTTGCATTGCTCAAACTGAGCAAACCATCAATTTTTCAAACGACCTCGAAGCTTTCTAACAAAAGAAGCTGGGATTTCGGGATTGTCTTTTTTATTTGGATATACAGCAGTAGCATTTGTATTTTCGCTTTGTATCGTTTATTTTGATCTAGATCCATTGTTTCCCCTGAAAATGTTGCTGAACTATTTATTTCCACGACCACAGATTCAGTACCCATTTGGCCATTTGTTTACAATAGGTGGTTACACTTACGTTGTTTGGTTTGCACAAGTTTGTACATCAGGTTTTAGGACTGTATCGATATGCACTTTAGTTGGAAGTTTATACAGAGAGAAAATATTATTATGGATGTTCACTCGGAAATTTAGAGAATCGTCGATTGGACTTTATCGACAAAATTATATTGTACAGGCGGCCATGAATTCATTTGACAATAAAGCAACCACCGCTGTATCTTCTTCAGCGTTTGGAATAATACTATTTGCTACATATGTTAGCATTCTTGTAAAGAAAATAGGCTATCCAGTGTTATCTATTTTGGGAGTACTTGAAATATGTTTAGCTAATGCTAATCTTGCGTCAAAATGATAAAAAATAGGAAATGGTTCCAAATGAAATATCAAAATCTATCTAAATAACTTCAAGTACTCAAGTAGTAAGTTTAAGGGACGAGCAAAAAGGCAATATAAAATTTAATAAAATATTTCCAACGTAAAACTTTCAAGTTAGGTCCAAAAAAAATATTTTGGAAACTGTTTTTCAAATGCAAAAAAATAGTTCCTCAAATAAAACATAAATCGCTTTGCATTATTTAGTATTTACAAGTAAGTGACCAACGCGATTTTTTGAAATATCAATATGTCTGTCCAGCGACTAAGACTGTTCTGTAATTTTACCCAGCGAATTTATTTATATACATCTAGTAATCGTATAAGATGTACAGTAAGTATATTATCCGGATTGCTTTGAGTTTTTTCGGAAAACTCAAAATACGTGTAGCATAGCAATTTTACGTTTTCTGGAACTATTAATTTGTTATAAAAATTCGTAAATTTATATTATAAAAGACCCTTTTCCAATCTAACATCGATATAAAATGATCTAAATTGTCAGTCGTCAAAAATGTCGAATTCTTTTATAGTCTTCCGTTCTTGAAGAGCATCAGTGTGATTATTTTGTAATATTGGTCTTTACGTGTTGCATTACAATCCACAAATCGAACACCAAAGTTTGCAATTAAAATTTAATAAAATTGTAAAAAAACGGGCAGATATTATTTTATTAGTTTCGAATATTTAAAAAAAATAACCATTTAAATCGTAAGATAATTAGTTTTAATAGAAAAATAACCTGTTTGTGACTAAATAGATGTGTAACATGTTTTCAGGCAAAACCCGTTAAGATCGGATTGGTATAACAAAGTATGTTGCAACTTATCAAAACCATACATAGGATTTTAAGAAATAACAACTTCACGTGTCATAGAAACAGGTTATTGACATATCGATTTAGTTCAATATAAAAATACACTAAATTATTTAGATTATTTAAGTCAGCAAATGTAATCAGTTACATGGCTTGTCCACGCGCAAGTTTTGTTCTAGTTATACTCAATATTATGTACATTTTCATATTTGAAGCTGAAAATATGCGCTACACGTTTCAAGTCGTCCCAGTTTTGCTCTTAAAATACAATTTTCGACTTTAATACACTTCCAGAAGCTCAAGTAAACTGGTGCAAGTAAAGAATAAAGTTTAAACAGACATTTAACTTATAATTTTCAGTAACATTTCCACAGCTTTAGCCTAATTTTTTACCCTAACAAAGCATTCAATTTTTAAATTAGGTTTATTCAAAGTTCTGTAATGGCTTCCCCACTCGTATTCCATACATGGAGAATTTGTAATAAGAGCACCGAATTCATATTAAGATATCGGCTTCCAATTTATATGAATCCAAAATCAAAGACACTTACCGTCAACAAAAGCAATACCACATTACTACAAGTTGGCTTTCACGCGATACTAGTTCAGCTCCTCACTTGTTTAATGGTACTACTTTTAGTCGAGTCCGTTTGGCTACAGAACATATACATTGACGTAGAACTAAAAATGACATATTTTTGCTTGATGGCAATACTAAATGGCAATCTGTTTATTGGCGCGTGTGGATATTGTTGTTCGGAACTTGTCATACATGTTGAAAATGGGATGAAATTAATGCAACTGATGAAATCTTAAATCGCCGTCACAAATAAAAACGCCCACTTTCATGATAATCAGAATATTCCAGTTGAGTTCGGTCGCAGGATATCCAGTTAATTAAGATGCAATAAATTAACTCACACAAATATCAAAAGCAATTACAAAATTAAACGGTATTTTTTATTAACCAATTAACTTAGAACTACTAACAAAATTAATGGCAATTAGCCAGTTAAACATTTTTAATAAGTGCTGTTATACAGCTTTTACGACAAGACTACCTTGAAGGAGAGTGCTGATGTGCTGAAAGCCACAGAGCAAGTG
>JAQFZG010002965.1:0-14830 GCA_034695465.1 Entomobrya nicoleti | reverse complement strand
GTGAAAGTGTATTTTGTGTATATGGGGCATCATGAGACAAAATACACTTTCACGTGTTAAGTAAATACACCATAAAACCCGAAATTTTGGCCAAGATTTATAGACTTAGAAGTCAAACCATAGTATATATAACAATCGAATTATTCATATTTTAAACTAAATCTACATCAGCCAAAAATTTTGGTGTACGACAACTAGTCTCCAACACGAGACTGCTACTGAATTGTAAATTGATTTATTAAAACCTTGTTATTATTGTTTATTGTCATCATTACTAAAGTTGGACCAGAAACTGAAGAAATTGTGAATTTCATCATAAAAATCAGGGGGAAAATTAATAAAATTGGAAAACTAATGTCGTCTTAAAACAGTCAAACATCCTGTAGTTTTCTTCAAGTATAAAATGGAATCAGTATTTTTTAAATGAAATCATTTCTTAGCCTTTAACTGAATAGAGGAATAGATTAACGCCTTCAAGTATATACTGCACGCGCTGGCTCAACAACAAATTAAACTGAAAGCCTTAATAGCTTTTATTTTTCATTACGAAGTGCTTAACTAGCTTTCTTAACACGACATTAGCTAAGCAGAAAAACAATTAGTTTCCTTTATATAATATGCTTCTTCATAAAGTCGGAAATAATCACCGAATCGATATCCACGAGCCGAAAATTAATATAGAATGCGTCAGAGTTTACTACTAACCAGCAGCAACTAGTGATCTTATCTTGGGCCACTTGTTTTGTTCATAAAGGATTCACTTGAAAATATTTTTGTCTTTCTTGTACAAACAAAGTTATTTTGAAAACAAGGAAATATTCAAAATAACCTTTACTCAGTGGATTTGTGTAACTACTGATATAAAAAAACGTATACGATCAAGAGCTGAAACAAATATTTTCGAATAATAGTAAATGTTCCTAAAAATTAAACAGGAGTAAAAATCACTAAGAAACAACAAAATGTCAAGATTAACATATGCAGTACTATTTGCTGTTACAATAAATTCTGTGTTATATACAGAAGGCGAAATTCCCATCATAAACTTTAATTACACACTAAAATCACAACTGATAAATTCAATGTCCCAAGACCTAGAAGGCTTAGAGCGTTTATCGCGTTTGATATGGTTTGATAAAAATAAAGACAATGTGAAAAAGTACTTTAGAGACTTGCAACTGATTGAATCTGTAGGGTTTCCGAGGTCTGTACAAAACCTGTACTCATTTCTTCAAACATTTCTCCATAATAGATGCCTTGTTGTAATAAACAACTTTGCTGGAGTCGATATTCAACCAACGAATGTATTGCCAGTAGTTATCAGGAAATTCGAATTAGCACTATTACGCAAGGAATATAATTCTCTGAATGGTGAAGAAATAAAAACACATCAAGATTTGATCTGGACACCACAAAGTCTCATATTACAAATCAATGGGAACTTTTCAGCAAAATTGTACAAAGGACAAGATTTGAAAATGCAAACTCACAACTGCACAACTTCTAAATATTTTACTGGCATTTCGCCAACTTGGTTTAATAGTGGTTACTGTGTTGGATTTGATCAACATAAGTTTACTTCTGCATCTAAGCCTTGGCAGTGCCAAGTTCAAGTAGACTTATTTATTCCAGAAAGCGTGCTTCGACTTGAGAAATTAACTCACTTATTTCGAACGCAGTTAGGGGAAAAAGTGGGATTTTTGCCGAGTTCAATCCCGACCATAAATATTTTAATCGACTATAAATCTAGCGTTCATGAATACGAGTCTGTTCCGTTATTCTTATGGATAGCAAGAAAGACATCTAAATCTTCGAGAGATACTGATGAATCTGCTTACGACGCAGTTACAGACGTTTTGATTATTGGTCACGTAAAATCCATTTGAAGAAAACAAATGGAATTTTTGTATTTCCACAATTGCTTTAATTTTTATTGGCATTGACACTCAGCCAGTTGTCGTTACTAAAAATATGAACTTTTCAACCTTTTCACTTGAATATATACTTGTTTTAGAAAAAGCTCGAATTTCCGAAATGATTCCTCCAGTGTTAAAAGAGGATTCATATAAACAATTTAGTCTATCTAGTCAAATAGCTTATTTCGTCGAAAACGAACAAGTATCCATTAAATCTCCCCTTCGTTATTATCACCAAATGAAGTCAAAATATTTGGACCAAATACAAATGCTCGGTTTTGCGTACGCTTCTATATACACACATTTATTGGGAAATGATACTAAAACCTCTGCAAAGTATATAACTTACTCCCATAAAGGAAAATTGGAAGGTAAAGGTTATATCAAAGAAACTGAAGATGTTTTCTTCAGAGAGTACGATTTAGTCGTACAAAATAGGTTTGCACAAGTGATGTTCGTCAGCTGTGGGTCGAAAGGATTGGAACCATTTCCATTTCTCGAGTTCTTCTCCGTATTTCGTGACAATCTTTGGATCACCATGCTTGCAGCTTTACTAGTTATTACTGTTATTGTTAGTGGTAAAATTATTACAAAAACAACTTGGATAGATGGTACTTACAGAAGCATTATGGGCTCATTAAAGGTTTTATTAGAACAAAGTGACCCATTTCCTTCCTCTTTAGTTGGTCTATATCGCTTCAGATTTATAATGAGTGGAATATTATTAGCGGGAGTGGTTGTAAGCAATGCTTTCAAAAGTGGAAACATGTATAAAATTGTGATGCCAAGGTATCAGCTTTCCTACAAAACCGTTGACGAGCTTCTCGGGCATAACTTTAAAATATACACAAGAATTTGGTATTTCTGGTACGACCTCGCATTTTCAGAAGATTCGTTTGAACAAATTGATGATCACTCAATTTATTTGATATTTCTGGACAGTTGGATTGTTACTGCCGAAAGTGAAACTTACAGCCTTTTCGAAGACAAAATAAAGCAAAACAAGTTAGCTACTAAAATATTCGAAAATACACAATTTCATCCGAATGCTACACAAGTATTGACAGAACCAGTCAACATTTTAGCACCATTTGTACAAGTTGGATTAATAAATAGCAACAATTCAGAAATATTTAGAAAAGGAAAGGCAATGGTGAATTGTTTTTGGAGAAAACAAAACGAATTAATATATAATGACCTATCTAAATGTAACAAGACTGGTTGGGTGTTGCCAAATTATTTCGGGCAAAGTATTGCTAGAAAACTTCGAAAATCAGGAAAGCACTCCGATGTGGGTACAACTGCATATAATGAGCCATACCTTGTATTTCAATACTAGGGACTAGTACCTACGTCGTTACTTAGTCGACCCTCTTTTGTTAAAGCGTCCGGTTTATTAGAATGGTGGCCAAAACTAATCAATCGAGCGGACTTGAAAGATGACAATGCTGAGTTTCGTCCAACAGCACCTAATATGCATGGAAACATTCAAGTGGTGTTTTTCTTACTTTGTGGTGGCTTGGTTTTTTCGATCGTATTTTTAGGAATTGAAATATCGGGAATAATTTTTAAATACGTTAAACTATGTTTCAGGTTTTGTTATATAAAAATGCATTGTTTTATTCTAATGCTTTGGACAAATGAAACATTTAATGATGATATTATTTGTGTAAATGTGCAATCGTTAAACCCAGTAAGTAACTGAGCTTTTGTTTTTAAACCATATCATATAAAGCCTTTTCGTGTACAAAGATATTGGATTCATAATAGTATCATTGTTCACTCTTGGGTTAAAATGCCTGAGGTATATTCACTTTTTCTTTGAATTTGTATATTTTATAATGTAATGACTAATGTAGACTTCTATTGACGGCAATAGAAATTATTTCGCAATCTTGGTCTCTATCCTTTCTTTATATTCTTGATTCTCTTATGTGTCGCGTAGTCGCTATTTTATTGATTACATTTCTAATTAATATTATATTGTAAGGTATTCTGATAAGGTAAAGTAAATATAAAGTCTAATGATAAACTTGGTTAATTATAGTTAACATAAGGCCGTATGGGCTCCACTTTGTATATAAACATTTCTGATTTGAATGAATCTTTGTATGTGTGCTCCTGTCTCTAACCAGATATGGCAAAACCCGCGGGTTTGGAGATAGAAACCCGCGGGTCCGGGTATTAACGGGTTTAAATGGGTTAAAACGGGTACTGGGTTTTAACGGGTATCCCTTTAAAATTTGAATTTGGCGCACTTTATTTTACTCTATGGCTTATATGTGCTCCATGTTAATTTTATTATACCCGTTAAAACCCATATAAACCCACCTCGCGACCTCTTAAGTGGGTACGGGTTTAAATGGGTTTTAATGGGTACACCCAGCCCACATAGAAACCCGCTACCATATCTGTCTCTAACCCTATCATCACCATCAATAAATCTATACACTTTTTACAGCATTACTCCCCGACGTAAGCTCTGCATTTCATTAAGCATAACTTTGCATTTAGCCTTATTATTTCATATCTTCCCGAAGCGGGTAACTGCTTGTAATATAAAATATTTTTCTTTGATGACAAGTTAATTTTTAAAAAATCCGAAATATTTTTTTTGTGAAGACGTAAAATTCAAAAAAAATGGTATTAATTCAACTTTGTATGTGAAACTACTTCTATGAAACTTGACTTTGTTGGAAAATGTGACATTTTAGGACGATCAATGTCGACATGATGATGACTTAAACCGTCCAAAATGCCTATTAGCCCTAAACAGAAGATTGGGTTAAGTTTATAATACAGTACCAGTGCAAAATGAGTATTCTTCGATGACAAAGAGTCGACGGTTTTGCAATAAAAAAGAGATCATTTTAGTCTAAGTAAAACCAATATTTAGCGCACTATTTACAACCCAAGTGACTCAAAGTCACAGGAAAAAATAAGTCGCCCAAAACGCAACTAAGGGCAGAACTCAGTAAAACAATTGGCAATGCTGCTGCGACAGCACCAGCAAAGAAGGCAACCGGCAAGGGATGAAGTGAAGTGTAGCCGGCAGCTATATCAGTATATATAGCTTCAGAGATGAGTAAGCTGCAAGAAACCAAACGTCGAATACATAACAGGGTCTTGGATACCCAAAGCTGATATACATTTATTCCTCCGTATATGTGATCCGGATGAATCGGCACGACACCAACCAGCCGACATCAGATATCCCAATCCGCATCCGTATCTTCAACACGGATTTTATCTATCCGACTCTGTAATACAGATATACCGTCCCACTCCAGTAGACCAGAGTCAGGAGTTAGGACATCTGGGAATGGTCTTCTCCAAGACCAGCAAACTTTTGTTTCTGTTTTTATATCGTATCCACTACACCGCCTTACAGCTTTATTGTGCACATCGAACGTCATATAAGATTGCATTGCCTATTATCTCTAATTCCTATGGGGACATCAGTAATGCCAATTCATAGCAAAAGTTGCTCGGTCGAATTTTGTTTGACTAAATCAGTCCAGTAATTGTTTACTACAATTCACTATTGTTTAATATACATGCTTATATTACAAATCCAACTGATTAATTACAACATTTCAATTTTTAGTTTAAAATATTTTAATCGGCATTTGAATCAGGCAGTGTATTTTCTATCCCTTACTATCGCATTGTTGGCAGCCATTTTATCAGAATTTTAAACTCATTCTTCAGACCTTTACGCTGACGCCAAATATAAGCTTATTTATCAAATATACTTAATACTAATGGTACGCGTCACTGATGTTGCTAAAACCACTGGTGGTAGGAATATAATTTGGACTGCGTAGCACGAAAGACTTACTAAATCATTCAATCACTATGCTTACTTGTTTGTAAAATGTTGTAAATATAAGAGAAGCCAGTTTTGTAGCAATAAATTCTTACGGGAAATTATTAGGCATGCGATTTATTTTACGGGAGTTAATTTGCATTAAAAAGTAGGGGAAACCAGCCAGTTTAGATGCATGACATGACACACATATTTGCCATAAATATTTCAAGACTTCAAGTTTGCTTCTTTTACATTTGACATTGCTTTTAAAACCCAACGCTGGGGGGACGCGTGTAATGACACTTTTTTATTCGACATAAGTACTAAAACCAAAGTAATTACACACTGCTTTTAATCATTTAACTTACATCGTGGCTTAAATTTGACTGGTCGAATTTAACAGTACATGTCGTAAGGTTTTGCTAATATTTTTGAAGAGTGGAGGGAGCATTGAACCTATATTTTTCAAAGAGACTGTCCAGCTTTGCCACTTCCACAATTACAGCGGCAAAAACTGATAAAATTGTAATTCCCAAAATGTAGAGATCAGATATCGCATATTATTTTACCTTCTAAGCGATCTTTTTATTAGATGTTCATTCCTAAACTTTGTAGATCATATTTCAGTTTAAATTGAAGTTGTTTAGAGTATTCTAATATTTCAAGCCATCGATATGTTGTGTTGTCACTTAGCATTCATTAAAGCCTACGGTCGCGAGGTCCCAACTTTACCCCAATCATTAAATTGTGAATTCAGTATATATCCGCTTTCTCACCCAATAACATCAGACGCATGTGTGCGCTAACCTACCTTTTCTTCAGCCGACAATAACAATTTGTATATCACTGAAGTCGGTTAATTAAAACACGTGTATTTCATGTATTACTTGCCTAACTTATGTAAAAGCAATTAACTCGTATTAAATAAGATCTCACGTTTACTTTTCCAGCTTATAACCAAATACCAGTTAAAATAATTGCTTTTGGATTATACCATATGAGCGTACATATATCGAGTCGACTACGTAGGACAATACGGAACCATACTTAATTATAATTTTAATTAAGAACTGCTTGCGTGATGTGTAATGGAAAACAACTTTAGTAGAATAATGACCAATATTCTACTTGCCAAAAAGTATTCCATAGTAGACAAGTAACCAATCAATATATATCCACATATATTTCACAAAAATAATCATCTATTACTCTTTATATGGAAATATATTTGATAAATTTTGTTTTTACATTTCCATTTTTTGGAATAGAAAAGGGGTTTAAACCCAACATACAATTTTTGCATATAAAGCTGTGCAAAGTTAATTGTGATCAAACTGTCGCAATTCTAACTAAACACGAAGATCTACTATTCAGCCATTAACCGTAATACATGACAGTGCATGTGTAGTCCCGATTTTTTAAACACAAACAGATATAAGTTAAACAGATTAGAAATGTCATTTATAAAATATTTATGTCTAGTGACCATTTCAGTTAAATCCATATTATGTATTGAATTCTCGTATCCCGAGGCAACCGTTGCCAACTTTAACTACAGTTTAAGCTCAAAGTCGTTAAACGAGATATCCAAAGACGAAAAAGGTTTAGAATATTTTTTGAGTTCTAGCGGGCGTACAAACAGGTATGCACTGAAGAAATATTTTAAGAACTTGAAGCATTCGCTTGAATACGATAACGTTTTGCAGCCCATACAAAATCTTTACGAAGTTCTCCAAACCTTTGCAATTAATAGATGTCTTGTTGTAGTAAACAACTTCATGGGCGTAGATATTGAACCAACAGTTGAAGTGCCAATAATTCTTAGAAAATTCGAATTGGAAGTAATGAAAAAAGCATATGTAGATCCAAAAAATCTAAAGACTTGGGTAAGCCATGATATAATCTGGATACCACGGGACCTGAAACCACAAATTAATGGAAACTTTTCAATCTTAATGCACAAAGGACAGCCATTGAGAGAGCTCACTCATAAATGTGTCACTTCTACATATTTTACTAACCTATTACCAACTTGGTTCAATAGCGGCTACTGTGTTGGGCTAGATCCGGATAAGTTTACCTTTGCAACCAAACCCTGGCAATGTCAAGTGACAGTGGATGTGTTTATGCCAGAAGACAAATTTCGGCTTGGTAAATTTACTCACATATTTCGTAGGCAACTTGGAGAAAAATACAGGTTCTTGCCAAGTTCAACACCAAATATAAATATTTTAATAGACTTTAAGCAGAAATATGAAGCAGTGCCTTTATTCGTGTGGACTCTTAGAAATAATTTTGAATTTAATAGTTATGCCGATATGTCGGCTTATGATGTAGTAACGGATGTTTTAATAACTGGACATGTTTCATGCAATGGAGCAAATGTTCCTAGATGTAATATTTCCACAATCAATATTATTTTTATCGACTTGGATTCTAAATCCATGCTTGTTGCGACTCGAATACATTTACCGATGATTTCACTCGAATTTATATTTCGTATGGAAAAAGCTCGAATTTCAGCAATGTTGCCAGGCACACTTAAAGATTATGCGTTTAAACAATTTAGCTTGCCAAGCCAAATTATATATTTTTTTGAGAACGAAAAAGTAACAATAAGGTTTCCCCTACAAAATTTTTATCAAATGAGTTCAAAGTATTTGGACAATATGCAAATGCTTGGTTTCGCATACGCTTCTATATTCGCCAATCTTATGGGCAATATCACAGAAGTCACACCCGAATATCACTATGAAAACTTACAGGATTTTTTAAAACGAACGGGTACTATTCAGGATACCGAAAATATTATTTATAGGCATCACGATTTGACTACTCCTAATAACTTTGCAAAATTGAAGTTCGTGAGCTGTGGCTCCAAGGGGCTGGAACCGTTCCCTTTTCTAAAATTTGTGTCAGTATTTGAAAACAATGTTTGGATAACGATGCTTGCAGCATTATCGACATTTAGCTTTAGTGTTAAGTTTATAACAGGAAAAAGTTGGATGGATAGTGCCTACATTAGTGTAATGGGAAGTTTAAAGATTTTGCTAGATCAAAGTGACTTATTTCCAAGTGGTTTAGAAAAACAATGGCGCTTTAGGTGTGTACTGTGTGGAACACTTTTGGCTGGATTGGTTATCAGCAATGCTTTCAGAAGCGAAAACATGTACGAAATTGTTAAGCCAAGACATCAGCTTTCATATGAAACTGTAGATGAGCTTCTTGAGAACAACTTTCAATTGTACACAAGAATTTGGTTCTTTTGGTATGACTTGGTATTCACAGACGAGTCATTTAGTAATATTATACATCACTCCATTTTGGTTGGATTTGCCGGCAGTTGGATGGCAGCTGCTGAAAGTGAGGTTTATGATATGTTGAGAGAAAAAGCGCACCAAAGTATTGTCGTAGCTCAAGTACTTAATAATACAAACTTGCATCCAAGAGCATTAGAACTACTTACAGAACCTATTGAGTTTATGACACCGCTTGTAAAAATAGGACTTATAAACACAAATAGTTCAGAGATATTTAAAAAGGGGAGGGCGATGATAAATCGATTTTGGGAAAAACAAAACGAACTAATTCTAAGTGACTTGGCTAAATGTAACAAGACTAGTTGGGTGCTGCCGGATTATATGGGACAGAACATTGCTAGAAAGCTTAGACAACAAGGTAAACATTCGAATGTTGGAGCTACTGCGTACAATGAGCCTTATATCGCATTTTCGTTTGATGGACCGTTACCCACGTCTCTTCTCCATCGAATGTCAATGATTCAAAGCTCTGGTATATTAGAATGGTGGCCAAAATTTATCAATCGAACCAATTTAAAACTAGGCAGTGTCATTGTACGCCCAACGGCACCTAATATGTTTGGAAATATACAAGTTGTGTTCTTCTTTTTGGTCGGTGGTCTAGCAGTTTCAATATGTTGTTTAGGTGTTGAGTTGTTGGGAATTATTTCTAAGCGTTTAAGGTTATATTTTCAAATTTGGTATGTTAAAATACACAACGGCATCCATATAGTGTGTATAAATTTACGTAGGAAATGCAGCGTGAACAATGTTATTTCTATTTCTGTTATGTCCGAGACTTAAATACGACACCTTAGTAAAGTCTTAATGTGTACATGATTGTAAGAACCACGTTTCTATTAGTTGTCAGATATAATTAATAGTCAGTAAAGTAAATAACATGATTCAATATATAAGTGACAAAACTACATGAGTGTTTGAAATCCTTTTATTGTTTAAGACGAAAAAACGCAGAGTATCGTAAGTGTTATGAAAAAATACGGTAACATAATAGAACGGACAAGCTATATTGTATTTATCTTTTTCAATATTAATTATGTATTTTAATTTTAAAAATGCATTACTAAATTATTTCAGTGCAAATATATCAAATATTTGTGTAAGTATATTGTTGAATAAAATATTTAGGCTAAATTGTGAATTCATTTTGTTATTATATTCAATATTTTTCCTAAATAGGTCGTATGCCTATTACCAAACTTAAGCGATGTATTTCCGTTGCTTAAATTTTATCTATTTCTTCTAATGTATACCAATAATAGCACTCCTTTCAGATCAGAAAGTCCAAGAACAGATTTCAATAGAAAAAACTTAATATAGACTTAGTGCTAATATTGATTGTACTTCTAACTATAAATATGTGGTGTTTATGCTATTAGTAATTTGTCGACACTTTTGAATCTATTGTAAAAATTAATAAAACCAAAAAGTTAAAAAATATATAGTAGAGCCTACCGGAATCAATAGGTTCTCATAGCGTTTTCTGATGCTTAGTGGCCTTTAGTTCTTAAAACCGTTTTGTTGTACGCAAATGATGAAAAACGTAGCGATGAGGCTGAGGGACTGAAACCAGAACAATTATAAATATGAAATATGCTTAGTACAAATGTACACCAAAACTAGGGTTTACACAATTACCGCTGAAATCGTTCCAAATGTTAGTGTAAAGTAGTCACTTCCACGCATGCCAATGTTTTTTGTAACATTTTCTTGTATTACCAAATAAGCTTCGTCAAACGGTACGGATTTGATGTTATTCTTTTTCATTAGCCAAAGTTTTGCAGCTTCCATCTAGAAAATGAAATGTTGAAAAAATTGAAACGACTAAATACGATCACGCATAGTGACTTTCGATTAGTGTCATATTAGCCCTCACGTTGCTACAAACACATCCCGAAAGATACAAGGTAAAAAACGAGTAAATGAAGTATCCCAGCTCGATGAACCTTTCCAACATGTCTTCCGTCACGTATAATGTATTCAGGTTTATTGAATAGTACAACAATCCCTCCGCCATATACCAAGTAAAAAGTGTACCCATAGCATTGTTTTGAACTTGAGAAAGGTTTTGAATAGCTTGAAAGTTGGAATATATCACAGACCAGACTTCAGTATTTTGTTGTGCGTTACTGGACACGGTCAACCGTAGGCTAATTACTGGATCTTTAGTCTGCATTTCGTGAATGTAGTTCTGTTCCTCAGCAAGCTTATTGAATGCATTGATATTTTCTGCAAACGAGCTTGTTGTTACCCACAATGTTAAAACGAATATCAAGACGTACATATCGGAGAATTCTGCCATGACAAATCTGTTAAAAAATCGAAACGTAGCTTTAAATATTTATTTGTAGTTTTTACACAGCTTATTCGTAATCATACCTTGAAAAATATGCAAGAAACATTGTAAAAGCAAGAACGCCATCTGCGAATGAAAACCTCTCCAAAGCGTTCGATTCCTCAAGTAATGAAGCCGCTGATTCAAAACAAAATACGAATCGACCACGTACCACAAGCATTCTCAACCAGTTAGATGGACTCCATTTAGAAATCGCAGAAATAAATCCGTATCCAGATACTAAACAAGTCAAAATGCGCAATGAACATACCCCAAACATAGAGTACAGGAACGTGGTCTTAATCAGCTAAATTGTAATTGCACCATGCTTAGTTTTGAACATATTTCTGATTCTGAGAATTTAAAATGAATCGTATATCAACTTACCCATTTATTATTCACAGGTAATTCTTTCTCTTGTATAATCGTGTTAATGCATTTTAAGTACAAGTTATTATTAATCCAAAATCGTTTCATCAGTATAATCTTGTAGAAAAATGTACAGAATGCGACTATCATTTGAAAGTACACAGATGGATTTCGAAGAACTTTGTGTCGTTTTTCAGGAATAGTTTCGCGAATGCCCGCGACCAGAACAAATACGCACAGAATGTTCATTAAACAACACACAATCTATTTGATGGTTTAAGAGATTTCATTTTTTACTTTTAGTGAAAGTTTAGTGACAACAATATAAAAAATATTATGTACCTGCTGTGGTTTCCATGTATGACGAATTTGTAATAATCCATTTGGGTTTTGTACTTTTACAAAACGAAATGGTGTTAGTAAAAGGTAATATGTAAAGTCAAAATATATTCGGAAGATACTAACAAGTTGTAAACGACTATGAAAAGTTTCTGCTCTAGTACTGGAGGAATTATTAGGGTTCCACAACTTACGCGTGATTAACTGTAAGATTTTATCGGACTCGTTAGTTTTCATTGTAATTTAGCAAAATGAAGGTGTGAGTTCAATTTGTATTGATCTTACTATCACTGATGTTAAGTCAAAGTAAAGTTTTTAAAGACAAATAATTTTTTTAATTGAATAATTTTTTTGCTTTTAATTGAATTGAGTTTTATTTCAAGTGCTATTTCATAATTCTTACTTAATTTTTAGTGGTTTTCGTGTTTAGTTGAGCGGCTTATAACTTTCGTAACCTTGGAACTATGTTGCACAGTTAGTTTTTAATTCCGTAAATATTCCAGTGAGGACAAGATGTATGAAGTAGCTTTAAAGTATTTGCTTGTATGGTAGCATATAAGTTTTGAAGTTTCAATTGCCTCAAAAATACTATCAATGCGAACCGACATCGAAAAATTACTAACTTTGGTGAACATTTAGCATAACAGACGTGTGTACGTCTCAAACAAAAACGAAATACGACGAAAGACTGAATGGAAATGTTTACCAAAAATTCAACGCAAGCGAAAGTTTCATAACTTGACGTGTGCTGTTTGTTAAAGTTTTTTTTATATTTTGGTCTAGACTACGTAAATACGGTAATTACAGGCTGCAACTTTATGTGCAATACGATTTTGTAAAACCTTTTTATTAAATACAACAAACGTATGCGTTGTCACACTTCAAAACTTTGCATTTTGTATTTATTTTGAAGTTCCCTTATCTGCAATTACGATTTAATTGAGAAGAGTTAATAGTGAACTAAAATCAACATAATCATTAGCCTACAATAAATTATTGCTAACTATAAAAATTCAAGTAATATTAAAAGGAAAAATTTTGCCCAACAATGAAATTATGCTCTACAATTTCCTAATTACAAGACTTATTTCATATTCACTATACTAAAATTATCCGAAATTACGTCAAAGGGGTAATTGGTGCCCATCCAAAGACGAATATTTTGCAACAATATTATTATGCTACTATATTTTCCCTTTCCTTTTTCGCGTTATTGTACAAACGTAAATGGAAAAGAGCTATAGAACTAGCCAATTGTCAAATTATTTACATAATTATTTGTATACATATGCTCAATTAGGGTAGAGCTATACAAATATTTGTCCACATTTGTGTTATCTTTGTTAAACAAGAACCGAAAACTATTTATTGTGTATTGAAAAAGAAAGTATCGTTTAGTCTGAATCATCTGAATGACCAAATATCAAAATTTTGAAATTACAAAACAGTAAAATTTATGGAGTCCCTGTATATTTAAATTTTAAGTATTTTGAACGAAGTTTATCAACCAAAATCAATTAATCATGAGCATAAGCCTACTTGCAATAAAATATAAGATAAATAAGTTTTCGTGGCAATTTTTTATCGTTGCCAGTGAAAATGGACCAATTAAATGAATTTAATTTGAGTTTGTATACGAAAAATGGTTCTTTAATAACTGAATCGAAACGTTTCTTATGCAATTATACAAATAGGAAAATACTTGAGTGATGACATTTGAAAACTTTATCCCCATTCTATAAAATGTACGTAAGTAGTTATATGCCTTGTGTTGTAATCGATGGCATCACAACGCGTACCTGTGATTTGGCTAAAAGTCGATAGCATAGCTCTGCTAGTGCTATGTCGTCCGTCCTACACAAATCAAAAAAAGTGAGATGTAGGTCCACTATTTACTCCAATAAGCACTTGCCACATTTTGTAATGTAATATAAAAGTGGGAACTTTTAAACTAGATATAAGAATACTATTAAGTATCTAAAATAAGATATGAAGACATGGCGGGTGTTTAGACATAAAATGTCAAAACAATCTTTAAGTGTCATTCATTTTATCTTTGTTCAACCTGTGTATATACAATATAATTTTTAATAATATTTTACCGTACCCCAGAGATTTGTATCTTGAATTTAAAAGGCAGTGAACTTGAAAACCTTACAATATGATAACCTAATTATGTTTGGCTAAAATTATTGATGTTATTCCGACAGCAATACATTTGTGTATGAACAACTCTGAATGAAATCAGTAAAGCTTAAGTAACTGTGTTTATCAATTGCACATTTATGCGAATCAAATTATAAACAAATGTTACATTCACCCAAAGCTTTAACATTATATAATGAATTTTCACATAACAAAACTTCAAGCTCAATTTTACGTATTTAAACATGATTCCTGATATTTCAATGAATAAGCATACGACTGAAATAACCAAACCTCCACAAAGTAGGAAAAACACAACTTGGATATTTCCATGCATATTCGGTGCTGTTGGACGAAACTCGTCATTGTCATCCTTTAAGTCCGTTCGATTGATTAATTTTGGCCACCATTCTAATAAACCGGAAGCTTTAAAAAAAGATGGTCGACTGAGTAACGATGTAGGCACTAGTCCCTCGTACTGAAATACAAGATATGGCTCATTATACGCCGTTGTACCCACATCTGAGTGTTTACCTAATGTTCGAAGTTTCCTAGCAATACTTTGCCCTAAATAATTTGGCAAAACCCAACCAGT
>JAQFZG010002964.1:0-14833 GCA_034695465.1 Entomobrya nicoleti | reverse complement strand
AATTTGAATGATTTCTTTTTAATGTTATAGCAATAAAGTTTATTAACGATGCGTAGTAGGGTAAAGCCCTCTACCTGTTGAGACCAAGGCTAGGCCGAAACGCATTAAAAATTCACAAAATAAACAGATTTTAAGGATCATTTTCCATGAATTTGAATCTGATAAGCGCGTTTAACGCGCGACACTGGCCTTTTCTCGTTAAGAATAACTTAAGAAATCAATTCATCTCTTATGTGTACTCGAGCGGTTAATTAAACATGTGATAATGGTACCCAATTTAAATTTTATCTATCATCGTTTTATTTTTCTTACTATATTTAATATCATTATTCACAAGGAATTCAGTATTAGAGTAGTGTTAATTAAAGTAAACTCCAAAATGTATGAGTTAAAATATGTAGTTTTACATGCATATACAAATGAAGATAACGAAGCCAAGTATGTTTACTTCTTATCGTAGGAAACCGCTTATAAATACAGGTATATATAATTAAACTCGTTGCTTTTCCTGCAAAATAAACTTAACTGGAGATGGTCTAATGTTCGTTTTGAATTTCGATTTGCTCTCAAGTTTTGCAAATCAACAAGAAATTTATAAAACAAGTTTTAATTTCACGTCGTCTGAATGCATACGTAGATTAAGAATATTCTGAGAATAACTTGAAGTTTTTATTTTAGAATATTTTTACGTAAATGTGTAGTATATGATTCGTAATGCTGATATAAATTACATAGTGGTATACATATACCATATATATGACCACTTGGGTCCCTTATTAATTTTATTATACGAGAAAGGCCAGATGTTATTAGCCTTCAGGCAAATAACCGAAATTTATGGCGTATATGGTAATTGACGTTTAATAATTGTAATTTTTAAAGTCGTTTTAAAGCATTGGCCCTTATAAGGCCTCATAAGTATGCCACGCAATAGAGCAGATTTTCAGTCTAGTTTACCGCCAAGTCTAGCTTTTCTAGCACTGTCTCATAATGCCCCATGCCTCAACTTCCATTTTTGGGCTTGGGACCAACTTCCACTTGGGGGATAGGGGCTGGGTGCAAATTTCCGCTTGGGGGGAAGGGCCTACTTTCACTTTGGAGCTGGGGTCTAACCCCTATGGGCGCGAGGTCTAACTTCTTTGGTGGGGGACGTAAAATATGTTAGATTAATGCATTACTCTAACTGAAGCACGTAAAAGAATCCATAGAAGTGAACCTTGGTAAAGTGCAACCAAAAAAAGACGCTTAGAGAGAGAATGAGAAAAAAGAAATGCAGCATTGCAGTCTTAGCTTTGCATGTATGCAACACCAACACAATAAAAAGTCTTCAAAAACAAACTGTAACAGACAAACACACGGCATTTCATACATGTAATCAAAAAGCAGGTGAGCTCACACAGACCATCTCGCCTATTGCTATGATACAATGCGAGCTCTCAACCAACATGTTTAAAAAAATTGTCCAAGAACAGCCAGGCAGCAGCTGGAATTGTTGGATATGGTTTTGATTACATGCTGATGCTTCTTCGAAAAAAATTTCATTGTGGACATTTTTTAATTCATTTAAGTGTTCTTTTGAAGTTATAAAACGTACCTGACGCTTATTCCATAACATATCCAAGCCACGTGAACCATTATCAAAAATACATTAGCCTAAATCGTTGTCTTATGTGGTTTACCCTTATAAGCTTTTATGCAAACAAATTTATTGAAGGTACATACATATAAGGAAAATATTTAAATTAATAAAATTAAAATATTTTTTTCTAACTAGGTTTGCAAAAGTCTGATATCAACTTAAATAAGCAGTTCTTTCTTTATCGCCACTAAAATATGCAAGAACTAAACTAATATTTTTTCCCAATAAACTAAAAAATAGATTACTCCGTGTCAAGTAAAAATTGTTCAGCTACTTAGAAAAGTCAATATGTTCCCATTTTTCAGAAGAGTTGTGTTTTATGTCACCTTATCTGCAATCGTATTTTGCCAAAAGGACCAAAATCCTAGGCAAATTACCGAAATTCTTCGAACTACAAGCACACCAAAACTACCCAAATCACAATATTTCAACCTAGCTTCATATCAACATCTCTTTTCCAAGTGTCTCCTCCATATAATAAACTGCAGAAATATAGATCTGGAAAGCAATACCAATAAACTAACACCAATAGTTGTTTCAAGATACTCCATTATCAAAGTAGTATACAAGCTTGAGTACACTCATCGTATAGAGTATGAAACTCAAGTTAATATATTTGCGGGTGATTTAACTCAAAACTACAGTTCATACACAATTTCATACTGCGTCAATCTAAACCATGAAAACCGTTGTAATGATTTCCCTTTTTGGGACAAAACCATGTCATCAAAACCTTGGATCTGCGAGGCACATTTGTACTTGAGCCCACCAAATATTTCTGAGGATCCCAGCTTTTACGACTTTGACACCAAATTGCTAGAAATGTTGTTTTTCAGTATTCCAAGCTCATTTAAGAACTTCATGTACCACATACCTTTTCCACTTATTAACAACACCGAAATTATACTTCACCCAAACTTTACTCAAATAACTGATGGATTACATGTGTCACGACCACAGTTCGATATTCTCATTTTAGACAACAACCCACAACTACAAAACACATTTACCGGATTGGCAAACTCGCTTACTGTTTTTAGATTTGGTTGGCATAAGGTCCCATACGAATTAACACCGACAAATAGAGAAATCCTGCTTGATATATCCAACCAACATAAATTCATTTGGGTTTGTCGCGACTGTACAGACTGTCAAAACTTTGGATTTAAAACTTTGGGAGAATTAAAATCCTTTGACAACCTTTCAAAGGCAATCGCAAAAGGAAATAAAATCAATTATAGAAAAGTACTTTGGGGAACTTATATATTTCCACATTTTTTAAACGCACTGAAATACATTGAAGACCAAAAGGAGTATGAAATGTTTCTCAATTTTGCAACTCAAAACTCACGAACTGGTTTCACCAACCTTAATGTTGACTTAATGAGGAAAATTGCTGAAATGAAATTGATATCATATGCTTTAGGCAATTTTTCCCAACATCGACAAACTAACTTATATTTTAGAGAGCTATATAAAACTAAACAGTGTAAATTTGTAAAACATCACGTGTTTTATCCCACACTTCTTTTAAATCCTGTTGGAAAACTGGATCGATTTATATTCACATTTCACCCAACTCGTCTAAAGTTTGTGAGCTGTGGAAATACTTCGGTCACTGGCCTAACCGAAGCATTTTTTGAGTTGGTATCCGTGTTTGATGTGTATATATGGTTAGGTATTATTTTAACTACAGTTTCGGTCAGCTTTATAGCAAAAAACTTTGTAATATTTTATTACTCAAAAATATCAACAAGAAAATACTGTCAGCTGTCAAACGTTAAAGTTCCTTGGCTAGATGTAGTAAAAATGTGGGTTGAGCAAGGTGATCCTGTCAACACTAAAACTATTGATGCGTCACTATCTAATCGTATATTATTTGGAGCTGTTTTGCTAAATTCAATTGTTTTGAGTAATCTATTTCGGAATGAAAATATAACAACAATTACTTTACCCAGAGAACCAATACCTTTTGACACCTATGCTAGTTTACAGTCAAATGGGTTTACTATTTACACTCGTGGAACATTTGGTTTTTCCACTGATCTTGATCAGTTAGAAGGAATGGGAATAGGTTATATTCTGAGTTTCTTATTTGTTATGGAACCAAGAGGCAACTACTCGCAGCATTCAATATCCAACTTGTTCAAAAGTGAGCTTTATATTTTTGAAAGGGGAGAGTCCACGTTTTTGGATTGGGTTGACTTGTTTTATGATGGACATAAGGCATCCTACTATATAAGCAAGCTGAAAAATCTTACCATTTTGTTTCCGAATTGGTTTGAGCGGTTAATGAGCCACAATGTAATGACTGCTAAAACACTAGGTAGTTGTAATAGAACTGCAGTTCTGCTACCAGATTTTGAAGCAAATCAATTGTATTACGATCTTAAACGTAATAAGTTTAGTGCATTTTTGGGAGATGACTTAAATATTTCCATTGCATATGGAGTTAGGTTTGGCCGACGAGTTCATTTAAACGTGCTACGTAGAATGCATGGTTTATATGCTGCTGGTCTATGGGATTGGTGGACCAAAATGCTTGTTGATGTTATGCCGAGAATTAAAGGTGGATTTCTAGGAGATGGATCAATTCCCACGACGGCTTCGGACATGAATGGAAATATTGTGGTGGTGTTTTTTATTTATGGAGCAGGAATAGCTATTGGAGTAATAGGTTTTATGGCGGAGCAATATAGAACGGTTGTTATAGTTGTAAAGTCGGTAAGACAAAAACTGATGTTCAAACTGACGCCTTTATTGCATTTGATTTGTGGGTATAGATATGTTTATCCAGATTTAAACAGTTAGTAACTTTTGGTTATGTTGAATGGGTTTAAAGAAGATTTACAAAACTGCTTTATTTGATAAGTTTGCTCCGCCGTTAATTGTACTCACTAATCAATTTAGGTTAGTGGCTTGTTTTTAAAGCTAATATTTACATTGTTACATATACTTTACAGAAGATAATTAGATTTAATAGCTTAATAAAATGATATTCAAAAGCTAATACCTTTAACCCGTAAAAGCTTCAAAAAAGATTTGATTTTGAATTATAAGCAACCTTCAAATTTGCTTTGCTCGGTCATGAATGACAAAAAAAGTTATTCAATTTTAGTCCTCTTTTCTTCTCATTTATCCTCAGAGCACGTCGGAAGACATATTTACAAATGGATCTTCTAGCTTTGTCATATCTGCTGTAAATAAAACCTTTTTACGAGAAACAATAAAGCTAAAATTGGCATTATTTTAACCACTTGTTGATGAAAAATATATGTTAAGAAGCACTTATAAGCATAAGCACTAATAAGTAAAATATATACTTGTTCTTAAATCGAGTATAATCACGTTTTTTGAAATGTGATTTTGTAACTTTTTGTCGTCATAACATTAGTCGAGTTACTACTTAGCTGAATTAAATTCTCATTTATAATTACTTCAAGCAACTCATGTTCGTAAGATCCGTTAGTTCAAAGATAAAATGGCTTTTGAAATGACCAAATTTATTTGCAGATATCAATTAGCAAGTTGCATAGATCAGCAAATCATTTGCAAGTGGTGTTTTGTCGTTCATGATCAGTCAGCATTAAAAATACATGCTTCCTAAACAGTTTCCTTAACTTTAAATTGAATTTATAACTCAACATTTCTGCTACGAATGTATTTTTGTCGAATATATTCGTCGAATATATTCCTAGACACATGAAAACTGACATTCAACAGCATTTTAAAATATAAAACAATATTAATACTGCAGTTGCCCTATTTTCACATGTAGTCGCTCGGAAATTCTTAGTAACTCTAACTAAGCAGTTCATAATTCTAAAAAGCCTAACTAAAAATTTATAAATCATCAAAGCTGTGCGAATAGTCTCAAACAAATCGCGACTAAAGCGTATTAATTACCTCTAGTTTTTTATTAGAACGCAGATTTTTACATCCATTCGAAACAAAAAAGACCTCAAATATAGACCTATTTTTTCAAAAATGTGATTCGAGCTCTCTCACTTGTAATTGTATGAGATAAAGTTGTGGAGGATGGTCCGACAAATTAAGCTACAATGTTTGAAACACATCACTCACAGCGGTTGTATTAAAAACAAAGAAATGCTTATTACGTAACCAATGCAGCGTTATTATTCCGTTACCAGATTTGTTAGATGGACATCAATCATCTCCTTTTTGCATGCTTTGTTTAGTTTTGTTTTGAGTTTAAACTGTGGTTTTTACGTTTACAGCCTCGCGAAATTTAATGGAGGAGACGTACTCCGATGTTGAACTTTAGCTGAAGCTAAATCTTCCAAATGCCTTTGAGAAATACCAGTCTAAGTATTCAAATTACACATGTTTTTGGGATAAGGATGTAAGTAAATATTGAGAGGAAAACATTAAAGGTCATTTACATCTCCATACATGTTTTGACACGCCTTTTTAAATTTTAAAAGTCTAAGTCTTAAATTTAGCTTAACTATGTGCATTTCGACGTCTAGAAGCCACCACGAAAAAAACAAGTACACTCTTCAGCATGAAAATTAAAAAAATACAAAATCCGACTAAAATCACAATTTTTGACGTTTAAATGATACAATTAATTTTTTAAATAATATAAAATGTGAATTTTGGCCACTACTTTGTCATTTTTGGGTCAAATTTCACATTTATGTTATTTTTAAAATTAATTGTATCATTTAAACGTTGAAAATCGCCCCAGTACATCAATCTGTACTCTAAAAATGCTGATTTTTTACTTGATTATATTTTGGCAGTCGAAAAACACTATCCAACTTTTGAACTTGCAATTTGCGCCGTATCTTTCCAAATCTCTATCTTGAATATTATTTGGCTCCGTTTGTGCCAAGATTACGGAACCACGAAGAATGAAAATATACAATCTAATAAGAGGAGGGGAAGTAATAAAATGATTACTTTAGAAAAAGTTATCACCCTTTGAAAGGCTTTTAAACACATTAAAGCTAGACAAGCAGAGTCGGAGAGTGATGAGGACGATTAGTAGCACAAAATGATGTCGGAATTTAGCACCAGCAGCTCAAGAAATGTCAAAGGAATATCTTTTCACCTGAGAATCACTGATAACAAAGTTTTTACACTACTAATATTTATAAAGTACTGAAAGTAGTATTTTTTAAAGATCTTTATAAGATCATTTACTGTAAAAATCACTGTCACTTTAAAACTATTTTGTTATCAACAGATGTACTGTACTTGGTGCTTGGCGTGAGTTCAACGTGTTACATACATAAAATGCATAATATATCGTTATTTTAAATTTCGTAGGCAAGGTTAAAAGAGCATTACATTCCATGTACATATATGTATGCACACAAATGCTTTACTATGAAACCATACACAACAGTTTGAATCTCTTTCTTGGATATACATACTACACATTGTTTACATTGCATGCAAAAAAATTAAACGTAAATTTAAAATTACCTAAATTCGAACAAAAACGATTTGTCTTCTTGTACCATGCATTATTTAAAAAAATGGCCATATCATATTATGTTAAACTTACTTACAGCATACGCAAGGTTGCTTCCCTTATCAAGGTGGAATGAGGAGGCCTCTACTTAATTTAATTACCTAGTTTTGTAAATGTGCCAAATTATGTTACAGGCTGGTATTTCTGAAGATGGAGAATTCTTGGCTGGTCTTCCACAATGGCAGATGAGTCACTTTTAACGTATGCGTAAAATGTTTTGAAGCCAAAGATCGAGCTATCCATTCATTATTAAATAAAAAGCGCTTATTTAGTTTACAATGAAGAAACTCGAAATGATTGAAACCGAGGTTTGCTGACTAAATTTTGCGACTTCTGGTTAGTGAGTTGGTTTGTTTTTTAAAACCAATATTGTATCAACATGCCAATCTGATTATGTGGTGGGGCTACCTGGTGTGCATGACTGAGGGCGCAGGGATCATGATACTGCTGCTGTTGGGATTTTGACTGTTGGGGTGAGTTGGGGTGTGACGGGAGGAAAAGACGCGTGCATAGAATGGATCATGACTGTGTTTAATGCTGTATGTTGTTGAGCGCTCGACTGTGGGGACTTAGCAAATAGCCATTTTCCTAGTATATTGTAATTTTCGTCATCTTGAAGATATCGTGTTCAATCTGTTTTACTGCCAAGTTATACATGCATGGAAATATGACTCTTTATACGACTTTCACTGCATGACATATAAATGTATCTACCCAATAAATTTATATAGAAATAAATTATCATGCATATGAAGTATATTATATAAAAGAAGTAAACAGTAGCATAGCCGTGGAGACCAACTGATTTCCTGTTTTTCATTTATCCTTGGCTTGATTAGATTTTAAATCCATCAGATAAAATGTGCACCATGACTTTTGTCGCCATTTTATTGATGGTTTTCAAATGGCTGACCGTGGAGTGTTGCATGTCATTTAAATTGAATTTTAAAGAAAGTGCAAATATTCCGCAACCCAACAAGTCTCCCATCTCTCTAGACATGACAATTTCTTAACTCAACACGTCTGCTGATGACGAGGAGGATAAATTTGCTAGCTTTCATGATGAGATCATGCACATTGAGCAATTTGAGACTACACGACCAGGAAACGAGCTCATGTAAGTTGCAAATTATCATGTTGGACGAGAGATTTCCCTGTATTCACTGTCAAACTTTCAAGGTATGCAAAGAAAAAATAATGAATGAAATTGCAATTAGCACCAGTTGAAAATTCATTTATTATTTTAACTACTGGCTTTTGTTTGTAATTTTTAGATTTCATCGCCAGTTTTGGTGTTACCGTGGACTGCAAAAATGTATCATCACCATACTATGCAATGACTACTCACGTTAATTCTTACACTCGTGTATGCATTGTCATGTAGGCAATCTCCTGTAGTAATAGCATTGGTAAAGTATCTCGGGTCATCAAATTTGTCAGTTGTTGTACTCGGATAGGTTTACAATTTTGGATTCTCAACAGTAGAAAACATAAAGGAATTGACCTGATTCACTCAATGGCAAAAGAAGACTAGTCAATTCCAAACGTCTTTTTCAATGCAGTGCGTGAAGTATTGCAATTAAGTTATTTTGAATTTCATTCAAGTTTAATAACTTATTTTGTTTTGTTGTAGTTTTTGTTTCATCTGATCTGTGAAAATGTTTATTTCTTCCGTCAAATCCAATGAGTTTGGGTGAGCCCAAAAACGCAACAATATTACTTCTTGTTCTACCACATATTCAATGGTAGTCGGCGACGCAGAGGTGATCAAATGTTCCAAAGGAGTTGGTCCAGACAAAGGTAAAGGTGTGTGCATATTAGATCCCACAGAGATCAAGTACTTCAGGCAGCCAGCCTTTTGACGGACATCATTATAAGTTTTAATACAAACTTGGAATGGGGTTAAGCCGTGTTTATTGCGGAGGTTGATGTCAGATAAACGGTTATTTCCAAGTTTCGGGTGGATACGTAGCTCGTCGAGAAATTGTTTTGAAAATGAAGGACCTCTCTTGAAAATAGCGTTGATCGCAGAATTTAAAATAACGCTTGGCTGTTTAAGCATGTATATAACCGAGAGTACGGACGCTCCCGAGTTGGCGGCCTCTTTTAGTCTAACTGACAAGGGTGAAACAATTTTATTGTCAACACAATTCAGATCTATGTACGACTCCTCAAGACCGTTGAAGTAACCGTAAATGAGGGTGTGACATTTGCCGAGCCATCAGTAGGTCAATTGGCAACTCACCAGAATCGTTTTGAATGTTGGAATCTGTGCAATTGTTGTATAGGAGCGACTGACACGTACTCAAAGTGACCTCATTTGACCCATATCTTGCCATTTGTTTGTGTAACAATGTATTCACTGAGGTGTCAGTTGAATTGTAGTTGAAATGTTATTTGTCCAGCATGCTAAAAACATCTTTGCCTAGGTGCCCTGTGGCATCGGTCAGATTATGCAGTGGCGGTACTCCAAAATTTAACGAGTTCATGTTGTGTGGTGTGATGACTTTCTCTAAAAGTTGCAAAATTCTAGAGTTGGGTAAGAGCCAAAATAAGATGTGTAGGACTGGCTTTGTGTCGTGAGGCACTGCATCAATATTTGCATTGTGGTCAAGAATGTACCCTATTTTGGCCATGATCAAGTCAAACTTGCCTGGTTTAGCATATTTTAAAGACTACCAGGTTATGAATAACTGTCTGCATTTCCGTTACATAGTTGACGTTGGCTAATCCCGTTTCCACAAGATATTTAAGTGCAGTTAGCCGGTTACTAGTGGTTTGCGAACGATCGGACAGTGCAACTAATATCTTGCTGTGTAAAACGACATCATTTTCCGTCTGTAGTAAAAACATGTAGCACTTTTAGCATTTCAATGTCAGATTCTTATTATCCTTCCAAGAAGGTTTCCAAAATCTAGCATATCAACATGCACAGTTCCAAGATTGTGTAGAAAATACAGCACCAAAGCTGATAAATAAACATAAGGAGTACACGGGAACCTTGGCGTAAACATTGTCCAGTCACCATTTTGAACACAATGACTATAAAATTTGTTCCAATTTAACTGGCACACTTCCAATAATCTTTTCCGTCACTTCGTAAACTTGTCGTTAATCCATTTTGTAAACAATCAACCAAGCAATGTAAAACGTGTAAAAAATAGGAATATTGTCACTGGATGTTCTCCTTTATGTGCTGTTTTTAAAGAGACTCTTTTAGAACACTCACATCCGATGGCTACATTAGTGCTGAAAACACAATATTCCCGTATATCCGCATATTCATACTCACGCACGCGTGTGTGGTGTGTGTCTGGTAAATATTAAAGGTATATTCAACTTCAAACAGGGCATAACATGGGATTGTTAAGACTGCAATCTGAAATACGTTCATGTGTGTGAAGAACTTGACAGTTCATGACACGCACGATGGAAACAAGGGGAAGCAGAAGCCAAACACGTGGAATTGCTTGTACAATGCCAAAAATTGCATTAATACTAAACATTGACAAAGTTGAGAAACATAACTGGATATTTTGAATCTCTATGATTCCAATTAATTTTCTTTTCTGGAGTCAGGTTAAGTTTGTCATATCTATCCAATATGTACTTCCTAATTTCTCTAACGTGCTTAACCGTGCCGTGTCCAAACCTCACGTTATCTGAAAGGGGTCCTTATGATTCGTGAATATAATGTAAAACCAATTTTATACAGTTAATCAAATATTTCGAACAGTTTCAATTCCAGTGGTTTAGTCAGCTTCCTTACGTTGTGCCCTTGACAACCATAACTAAATACTACACCAGCTAGTAGCCACTCATCACTAGTACTTCTCCATTTTTCAACAAAAGATGTTCCATGACAAAGAATCACAGAATAAACAAATGTGCAATTGTTCCACAAGTTTCGGTCGACTAAAATTATATGCAAATGTATCCACTGAAAAGTCCGGAGAGTATTTATCCAATCCAAACATGGCAATGAAAAGCTGAAATACATCCTGCAAGTGATAACCATTCTTCCTTCTTGTGCTTAGTACAAGACAAACAGTAAATGTCTTCTGTTTTCTTCTGTTTCCCAAAACATCGTGTATCCAGCTGGACACGGTTAATATTTTTGTAACAAGCCAATAATAAAGATATTCTGTAATAATTGTTCGTGGTAGGATAGCGGAACTAGATGGAAGATATGTAAATAATAATGTATTTTAGGGAATGTCCTTGATGCACTAGAGTCCTGCCCAGGCTTGTGCCGTTCACTAGCTCGTTGGCCGTTGGTCGAGAAAATGCTTAGTGGGGGAGCCTGCTTATGCATGTAAACTTATGGCTTTAATGTGTAGAAAACTCTAGTTCTGTTTTGTTGCAGCTACACTATTTAAGATATAGTTAAAATTTGGATTTGCAAGGTTTGGAATCGAGTTATAATTGTGTAACGCAGGTTAGTCGAGGGTCCGGAGATACCTAAAATAGAAAATCGCCAGATGAGGATCCATATAGTATAGCGTCATTCAAATTGCAACTCATGTTTCTTTTGGATTTACCGTATATTTATACAAGGATACAATGATTGAAAACGTGATAGGCCTTTGTTTAAGAAAACCCATTACCTTTTGTAATTTTAGAACTTGGATTAGTTAATATTAATATTAGCATCACATAAACATTGTAATGTTTGAAAACAGTAAGTTCGGAGTTGAGTCTAATCAGAGGTATACTTGTGTAGAATTGGTAACTTGTTAAAAAAATTTCCTTATGCTTATGTTACTTTAAATCAGCCACTAATAAAACTTTAACATAATTGAATAATGTATTAGAGTAATCCATCCCCAGTTCAAATAATCCAGTTTTGTGCCCAAATTTTGTACTAAGATTACATGATATTGATGTCAGCATCACATGAACAATGCAATTTCTGAATAAAGTAAGTTCGGTATTTAGACCAATCAGAGGTATGAATAGCGACAAAATATTAAATTTCGGCATTTTGAGCTTCTCAATTTGGCTTGTGACGTTTTATATTAAATTATCCAACGTGATTGCTGTTCAGCAACTTAATTCGGACAAGTCAGTTTAAGCAGCTGAAAACTTATATAGGATGATCTTGAAATATAACAGCTAAAAGTTAATTAATTTTCGATCCTTATCTCATTAATTTAAGAATCGCGTGAAAATAAATGAAATGACTAGAGGCATTAAGTCAATTTTTTGCATAAGTGTGTTGTACCCTCTACCCCTTCGATTCTGCTTAACTCTTAACGAATACTGTTATCTATAATTCTAATGCATAACCATTTATATATATTTAGGAATTCTATTATCTTTACATGCTTATGCTTACATTTCCCAATTCTTCCATATTTTGAATAATTGTTTAATTAATTCAAGTATTCTTTTAAACTTTGTACCTGACGCTTAACACTTAACATACATACATAACCTTGAATTAACTTAAATAATGCATTAACCCAAATGGTTTTGAAATTTGAAGGACGCGTCTAAGATTATATGATAAAATTTAACATAACATTTAATCAGAAAAAAATATTAAGCAACACGTAAGATGTTCACGTTTAACCAGCCTTACAAGATGTTTACCAGATATTCCAATTCCTTATATAAAACTTGTAGATAAAGATGATTGCAATATTTGAGATTACAAATATTTAATTGTGATTTGTCCTTCCATGTTATGCCGAGAATTAAAGGTGGATTCCTTGGAGATCTATCAATTCCAACGACCGCTTCGGACATGAATGGAAATATAGTGGTGGTGTTCTTTATTTATGGTGCAGGAATATTCATTGGGGTAATAACTTTTATAGCAGAAAAATATAAAACGATTATAAAGATTGTGAAGTCGACAAGACAAAAGCTAATGTCCAATTTTATCCCTTTTTTCCATTTGATTTGTGGGTACAGATATGCATACCCATATCAGAACAAATAATGAAATCTGTAAGCAATAAATTACCATAATAATTTTAATGGGGAGGGTTTATTTGAAATATTATTAAATATATTAATATTTTAACATCCAAATGTAAACTACAAGATGTAGACTAGAGTCACTCTTTCAACAATAAATTTTACCTAATATGTGGCCATGTTAATGTAAATTTTAAATACTATGTGAGAAAAGGTCGTATGAGAAACCTGATGAATATTTATATGACATAGGCATCATTTAATGTCGTTTATAGTAAAAATTAAAAACACTCTATGTACAAGAATTTTCATCAATATATTGAATGGCAGAGTAGTTGGCAATGCAAGACCATGCAAATAGTTTTGATTTTGTCAAGATTCTGAAAAATTTACAATATTCAATATAAATCACGCATGATATTTCTAGTGCTAAATCTTTAGCTCCACTAATATTTTTTGTGCTCGTCGTTAGATGCTTAGACAAATGTAGCTAATACTAATATTTGGTATTATTACGTAGATAAATATCGATTTATCGTAGTTATGGTTTTAGTTCGTTTGTCTATCTGTCCGTCTGTCCGTCTGTCTGTCCGTGTGCGCTCTAACTTGGACATCCTTCAACCGATTCTTCTAAACCTTCAAACATAGACTCCTCAGATCAAGGGGTAAATCGCTAGAAATTTTTCAGTCAAATCGGTTAAACGGTACAGGAGTAACGGTCAATTGACGGTTTCAAACATTTTAAATGGGCGATTTTTTATTGCACCAATCGATAGATAAACGTATTGAGATCAAACTTTGTCAAGACACCATGTTCTTAAACTCAATAGTTGTAGAGTAACGGTCATTTAACGGTTACATGGATTACAGACGTCAATATCAGATTCAGATTACATGTTATTACATGACATGGTTTGTCATCAGCAAGATTTGTCTACGTGTTTTCTTCACGGCTTGACATGATTTGTTTTAACCGATTTTTGATAAAAATTCCATTCAGGGCTACATACAAGCCGTGTTAATAAGTACTCCAGTACAATGCATGCTTGATTTTAAACCGAGGTTTAAAACATTTTTAGAGATGTGATTTTGTAAGTTGTAAGCTAAGTGCCGAACAAAAAAACACCACAGGAACAGTCAAATTGAACCTTTGCATAATGATGTTCATGTTACTTCATAATGTGGAACGCTACAAATTGTTGGCACTACCTCCTGAAGACGTAATGTTCTTTCTAAAAAATGCGCTTGTTATGAAGAAAAAACATTTCAAAGGTTACTAATGTTAATATTAGCAGTTTTACGCAACCATGTTAACGTAAATTGGCAATTAATCGTTCTGTCATTCTTATTATTTTTCATTTATATTTCAAAAAGTTTTTTATATGCTTTTATAGATCAGTCTTCAAATATCGACAAATGAAAAATTGACAAAGTATTTCCGCCAAGTAACGCAATTTTAATAATAATAGGCTACTCAAATTTGGACTAACTTCAACCTACCCTGGCTTTTAACACTGCTTGGCTATCGAGCATTGCAATTCAATACCAGTTTAAAAGGAGCCAAGTACATTTCTGGTTTGCTTGCCAGTTTAATTCATATGTTCGTTATTAAGCCTCGACAGGAATTTCCTTTCCAGTGCCCCGATCGAGCATGCATGAGTGAGCTTTCTCATTTACATCCCATGTTATAAAAATATAATCTAAGAATTGCTTCTACTTGTTGGTTTATTAGCGGATTTAGTTGAAATTAAGATTTCTGTAATAGT
>JAQFZG010002963.1:0-14834 GCA_034695465.1 Entomobrya nicoleti | reverse complement strand
GTTTCCAAGCCCTTCATAATCCCAAATTAAATGAATGGACCCTTCAAATAAAATTTGCACAGGTAAAAACACTCTTATTATTATCTTTTACTTAAATCTAAATGTGGAACTAAATTAAATTCATTTTATAATTAAAAGACACCCACGCATTTATATTTCAGATAAAGGATACTGGAATTTACATGTGCCAAATTAGCACGACTCCGCCAACTACTCACTTTGTTCATCTTCTTGTTACTCGTAAGTTGATAAATTTCTTCTTAAAGCCGTGAAGCATAAAAAGCAATAATGCAAATGTGAAAGAAAATTGAGTAGCTTGCAAAGCTGGAGAAAAGTTTTAGTGAAAATAAAACGTCGATCTTAGCCAAATATGCGTGGGTGAATAGTGTATACTTACTGTATATGTAAAATATGTATATTTATTTAACAACTTTTATATTTTGCAGAAACAAGTGTACAAATATTAGGTGGACCAGAACTGTATATTAGTGAAAAGGGGCTTTTAAATCTGACATGTATTGTCGAACATATTGATGGTCTTCCGTTTCATATTCAATGGACTCATAATAATCAAGTAAGCGAGAAAAAAAAATCTATAAAAAACATACATTTTTTTAAAGTAATTAATTATTAAATAATAATTATTTTTATTTATATAGGAAATAAACCATGACGCTCCTCGTACTGGAGTAAGTGTAATTACAGAAAAGATTGAGGGGGAAATTAAAAGCTATTTACTAATCCAAAATGTTCTGCCATCTGACACTGGTAACTATGGTTGCTCCCCAGCGGATTATATTTCAGAGGAAATTGTCGTTTACGTTCTAAGAGGTAAATAAACAATGTATATATTGTGTAAAATACAATTTAAGCTTATCTTGATATGTTGATTTTTTTATTACAGATAATCCATCAGTGGCTATACGAAACAGAGGACAGCAAATAGTTATAGATCCACTGTTTAAGTGTGTTGTGTTCATAACAATTTTTTTTCAGAGGTATTTAAACACATTAAATTAATGGATATGTAAAATGAATCAAATAAAATATTCGATAAGTTTTGAAAAATAAATATATATTCTACGAAATAGAACATAATTTGATTTATGATTTATTAATTTTTTGAAGCAAATCCGTAAAGCTACTTTACATTCGAATGTTGCACAATTCGATTAAAGCCTTAAATAATTAACTAGTATTCGAGCTATTGTTCTAGCCTACTTTTACCATTTATATATATTCTTCTGTATATATGCTCATATGACATGACATATGACTTATATAACCAAAAATAATCAGGCAATCGTTCTCCATCTTCGTAACTATTTTACACAACATAAAAACTAGTTATAAACTTAGAAATGCTATAATCATAAAATATATGGGTTTATTTCAGAGTAATTTCATTAAGAGCCAGGTAGCAAAAATTCGACAACAAAAGATATTAAATATTTAAGGGATTTGGTCTAGTTCATTTTTTATCACACCGAAACAATGTTGTTTTCTTTTTGAGTAGAATGGCCATATATTTCAAAATTCAGGCATTCCTTCCACGCGTTCATTATATTTTCACACCACATAAATAAACATGTATGGCTTTGCGGGGGCATTTATTTGTATCGTTTTGGGATTAGCTTGCTTGCTAATTGTGGGAAATTTTTGATCCACTTCACTTGCTTTTAGAAAGTAGCTTCTGGTCTAAGGCGGCTTGTTGTATAATTTATGGGTATTGTTTTGGGTTGGAATTTCGGTATTCGCTGTCAACGTTTATTTTCGTGTTTTCCTTTCTCGAAATGATGGAATGTTATACAAGTAGCCTAGTTTTGAATAGGGGCTATTCTCAAATAATGAAAATGGAGGTAAATTATTATCGGACAAATTTTGAAAATATTTATTTCAAAAGTTATCAAATCTCACGTTTATTGTTTGACAGGGAAAACGAATATATTGCGACGTTTTCCTATTTTTTGATCTGCGTGGGAATTATACTTGGCTCTGTGACTACAACGAGAATGGTTAAATTGTATTTCGAGCTGCTAACAATCACATATCTTAATTTACCTTGTATTTCGGTTGTTTGTATTAGTATGGCATTAGTTTGGACATATATGTCGGGTAAGCCGTACAATAACTCGGTTGATTTTCAAAAGTTTTGGAAGCTACATTTCCGGAAAGAGAGGGATGGGAGTGATATTATTAGGCGTGTAAGATCATTTGGAAAGATATGGTTTCTGGCATACAATGTTTTGCTTTAGACACACTATAAATGATTTCCTGTTTAGTATATATGATAAGTGTACTATATCCTTTAGCTTACTCTTAAAAATTAACTTAGCCACTTGGCTTCATAGCTACAGACAGCTCAGTTATGCAAAGTTGGCTTCCATGAAAACATTCAAATACACATAAAATTTTACTTAAACTTATCATTGCCTATTTAGTTAAATTTGTATATAAATACAACATTTAACTCTTATAATGAATTTATGATCCAATCACATTTGTTGTTCTAAATTTGGAGTACTTTATCAAATTTGCACCAAAACCCGATCTAAAAATATACAAATAACTTATGGATCAATTAACAAAACAGCATTTACTAGATTATCAACCAACGCATGATAATACGACACAGTTAAGCCATCCTCCACCGGAAAAAACACCCCACAACTAAAACTCGTACATTGTTGAGACTTCCACAAAACGTAAATACTCCCAATATTTCCTACTACATTTCCTATTCGTACAGTAAAGCGTTCGCAGTTTCAATCTAACCAGCATGTCCGTTTCCGATCTCACCTTAATTCCAGATGGTAGCAAAACTGAAGAGCTCAGAATAAGGACAAATGCTATGAGGCACACAATTATATAGATTATTACTGACACGAGCTCAAAGCAATTGAAAACTACCCATAAACACACAATTGTTACAAATTGACCACCGAAGATCAAAAGGCCAAAAACGCTATTTATAAAGGAGTTCAACAGCGACATAATTAATCTTAGACGAATATACAAAAAAAAACACTCGTTGTGCAAAACGTGTTGCAACTTTTGTCCTATTGAAAGCATGCAAAGTACAATAGTTGCTACTAACACCATAAACAAACATGCAAAGCGTAGAAATTCTATGCTGCAAACGAAACAAAGAAATATTCGAACAATTGGTGCAAGAACTATAATATCCATGGATCTGTAGTATGGATGGGGTAAAACAAAATTGCTCAAAAATATAATAGAATGGGTCCAAATGAGTCATAACACCGAATATCACAAAAGGTAAAGCCAACGGTGAACCAACTACTACGGGAAAACAAATGCAAAAGGCCAAAGTGTCGTTTCGTTTGAACTGTGTTTCTTTTTTCGTTGCTATGGTTCGTTTAGCAAACTTTCTAAACTCGTTTGCTAGCAAATCTTGTCGACTAAGTCGATACTTGGTTTTTGTACCGATTTTTGATCTTGATGAATGGACAGGGTACCTTAAAAACAATAAAAAAATATTAGCTAATTTACAAAAAAGTATTCGAAATGGAAACTTAAGTTTTACATTTTTGCTCCAGTGATAAAAGTTGTGTGAATGTCCCGCTTAGTGTTATGTTTCGACATATTGCAAAGGAGCAGACAAGTTCTGCACAGGCCAAAAATAATAGTCCTAAGGTCATGATTGTTTTAAATAAGCTCCACTCTAGCCAAGGCCGTCTCTCAAACTTAGTCAATTCTGCGAGGCAAATGAAAACACATGAACCTAATCCACAAAGGCCAGTAATAACACTCATGGAAAACATCCAGGGAAGTAGCTTATGGCTGAATGGAACGGATTCAAATATTATAAAACCGTTTTCGTCCACTGATACTTTAAAGATGTGCGGGTATAGATAGCCAAAAGCATAGTTAAGAATCTTGATGGATTGTTGGACTAGCGGCGTTAAAATGCTTTGTTGAATAGATTTGTAATACATTACTTTTAAATGAGAATCTCAAACGTCAACAAATTAAAGTTTTTTTTTAGTAAATATACTATAGTTATATTTGGGAATTTTAAATATAAAGTAGATTTTTATGTTTTCAAATTGCCAAGCGTATAATTTTTGTGAAAAAGAAACGCCTTCGTTAGAAGCTCCGTTTATGGCTCAAATTACATACATGATACAAATATGAGGCATTCACAATTGGTTTTTGAAACCAGCAGCCCTGGCAACGGTTCAATTTAAACGAAACCCTGAGACAAATGTTCCCTTTAATTTAAACAAATTTCAATCGATATCGATAGTCAATCGAGAAATTTAAATTATTTAAACAAAAATTATTTAATTCCACGCGCGTTTAAAAATCGATGCAAAAAAAGTCTATCCACATAGAGATTGTACTACGGCAGCAAATCAAATTTGCAAGCTTATTGAACTCAATTCATTTGTGGAAAACCACAATGCACGTTTGAAATGGAAGTATAGAATATGAAATAAGATGAAATTGGTTAAAAAGTTATTTGTACGAAAATTTTAACTTTCTGAATATACTTATATATTTTATTGTAAGGAAGCAAACTAATATAATAATAATATCAGTTTATTGTCTGCGAAATTCCTTCGTAAAAAAAATATATAAGGACATTAAATCTTTAGACATTGGAGGAACATGAACATTTTTTAAAATTATAGTACATTATATAAAAATGATGTAAATAGCCATACAAAATTTATCCATTATTTCAGTATTTTTTTACAACAGTCGAAGATATTTGTATACATTTAGATAAGCTTAAAATAATACATTTAGTCATTCCCTAGTTTTTTCAATCACATAATCAATACATTCTGAGATATCTATGGAATCTATGGATACAGTGATGAACGAATCTATCACATTGATTCTGTAAAAGGTGACTTAAAACAGTTTTCTTAAAAATGAATGCCGACCCAACTTGTTGGTAGACATTTTCTGGTAAGTTAATCCACTTGTCAACTACATTGTATTTAAAAGCACATTTACCCCAAAAATATCGTACTGGAAGATTAGGCTCTATTCATTTGTTGTTTCTGGTTTGTTGTGTTTCATGAAATGAAAAATTCAGATAGTTAATAAAGTAGCCAGAATTAGTCATAAAAGTACATTTATAAGCAAAACAGAGTGTCATACGTAAATATGTATTTGGCATATATCATTTCTAAATCTTCACACAAATCTTTGGTTACTGAGTCATATTTCCTTTTATTCAAGATAAACCTAGCAGCACTTTTAATGATTTGGTCAGTTTCATGCATATTTTGTTTGCTTTAGTTACTTAGTGGAATATTATGGAACAGTGCCTAATATGAGACATAATTATTGCATTTACCACAATAATTTTCTTTTCGTTAGAAAGAACTTTTTTATTCTATAAAGCTTAGATAACGACAGGAAACATTTTTTCTTCACATGCAACATGTGTTCATTGAAGCTAAGATATTGATCGATCGAAATATGTATCGAGGCTTACCCTTAATACATATATCTACTTTTCCCATTTTTTCTATATTTTTCTTTGTACTCACGAATTGCAGTTTAGTTTTGTTAACATTAAGCTGTATATTGTTATGCACCATCTAAGTATTAACCAATTTTAAGTTATTTTCCACATTTTCTTTAAGAAGCTGACAGTTGTTGAGATTACTTGAATTTGATACTAGGTTTGCACCATGTTTTTGTGCCAGCCCTGGTAACGGTTCAATTTAAATGAAATTTAAAGACAAATGTTCCCTGCTATTTAAATAAATTTCAATCGATGTCGATAGACAATTGAGCAAGTAAATTATTTAAACAAAATTGATTTAATTCCACCTGCTTATAAAAATCAATGAAAAAAAGTTGGTCGATAAAAACATTGTACTGCAGCAAGCCAATTTACAAGCTTATTCAACTCAATAAGTTTGTGGAAACCCAAATCCACGTTTGAAATGGAAATACAGAATTTGAGATTATTGCACAAGTTAAAATGCTTTTAATTTTGAATCAATGTTTTATGCGTATAATTTCATGTGTGAAGTTTAAGTTTTTGCGCATTCATTTCCACGGGATTATTTATGGAATAAAATACATGCGTCATGCTTTAACATTAAACATACATATAAAATTATATTGTGGGGTAATCATAATTGAGGTACGTCTTTTATTTCGAAAAAAGTATTTTAATTATGTTTAGAATATACTAAATTACTAAATTCACTACTTGGTAATTCTATTTAGACATATTTTAACATAGTATTTATAAAGATAAAGTCGGTTGGCAAGTATTTGTACGAAAAATAAACTTTTGCAATATATATTTGTTTAATTCATTTTGCATTCAAGGAAAGGAAGCAAAAAGATTTTTTTCCAAGTAAACTAACTACATATTTATAGAGCTTTTTAGTGGAAATATACATATATATATATGATTCAAACATACTCGTTAGACCTTGATCTCTGCAAATCGGTGCATCTGTTTAATTTCAAGTGTGTCTCTCTGTTCCCCGTTTAATGTAATGTTACGCTACGAGTAATAGACGTAAGTATTTGTTTAGTTTACCAATTAGATTTACTACCAGAATAAGAGATCTGATGGGTTTGGTGATGATGATGAGATCTGTTTAGGAATGCATTCCATGAGTCAGATGCAAGTTCATCCCCGACGTTTCTCCCAGCTTTTCTGGTTTATAAATAGTCTGTTTACTTAATTAAGAGTAGATGTTGCAGTAATTCATAGAATACGTTAAGTACGTAAACAAATTACTTTTTTCTTTCCACTCTTCTAAGGCTTTTAGTTAAGGGTTATTATAGTAAATACCACTTATCCAATATTTCATATAAACCATTGGCAAAATTAGATAGCCGATATATTCAGAAAGACTGGTGAAAACCAATAAATTGTCTGGATCTGGAAAGAAAAAAAGTTCATTACGAGATATGTACGTTTCACATAAGTTTAGCACTACAACTAATTTTACTCGTTCAAGGTCATGATCTGTCAAAAAGACCAAAAAACCCGCAAACATTGGCATTGACACTTTCCAAGATAATTTATTTAAAAAATGGATCATGAGTAATTTATTTATATTTTTAGATATTCAATATACAGATGTAGAGAAAGTTCAGATGTTAAAAAATACACAACTATCAATAAGACATAAAAGGTTTTTTTTAATGAAGTGGAAAATTTTTTTTTAATTATTTTAGAAAATTGTGGGCAAATTTATTTATTTAAGTAAAGAATAAAGTTTCTCGCACAAATATATATTTTTCCTCGAAGCAATTTTCCAAGTTTAAACATTTAACTATTATTTTTGAACCAATAATTTTTGAAACGTAAAATAGAAAGGGTTTTCAAAAAACATACAATATCATTTTGGTGTTTTTTAAAATAAAAAAGTGAACATATCCAGACCAATCAGAATAAATTCACTTTAATTTTAGTATACATCTATCCATAACCCAATCAATGCACTAAAATGCCTTATTCATCATCTCAAAACATTTTGCACTTGCGATGATCTCTCGAAAGAGGATTCATATTTGATCCTGAAGGGCATTTCCACGCTTTAGCGAATTCGTTCGAATTATGAAGACTTCCCAAAACTCGAAACATTCCCGGAGAATGTACTGCATTTTCCAGACTTTTACGAAAGCCTTTTTTAGTACTGCTCTGACACCAATTCTGCAAAAAACAAGTGGAAAATGTTTTTTTCTTCTAAATAATCCTCTATTCATTAAATAACCCAAAACACCCCCATTAAATATATAAATATAATTAACTAAGTACCTGTGCAAATTCCAAGAAAAAAAGTTGATCATCTGTAAAGCCATGCCACTCTTTTTTCCCTACTCTGCCATCCAATGATGTCGACTCCTTAAAAGCCTGGTATGCCCCATCAAGTCCCGCATTATCCGCTATATTTTCTTCCAACGTGTTCACACCATTTAATGTCACATTTTTCTCACGTAAAGCCACTGTACTAAAATCGCTATACTGATTTACTAAGCATGTTGCTGATGGCGTTAATCCTCCATTCTCATATTTCCGCCAACCGGGCGATTTCAGCCCATGTATTATTTCGTGTCCTAGAATACTTCCTATTCTTCCATAAATTAAAGCTCTGTAAAAATAATATTAAATAGCTGTTAAACCTTATGCAACAAAAAACCATAGATATTTGACGCAATTTTCTTAAAGTCTTACGTTGGCATAAGGATATTGTAAAATGGTTGCTGCATTATTCCAAGCGGAAGATCTAGAACAAAACAAATAGCTTGTAATAAAAATAACAATTAGCATTTTATTTAGATTAAATTGAACCAAAAATATAACGCATAAACTTACAGACAGAGTGTTCCAAGATCATGTTATATGTTCCAGCATAACCAGCAAATTTAGTCCATTTGCTAATATTTAAAAATTAATTTATAATTTAATTTAATTTTGTTTAAAAAAAGTTTTAATTTTTATAAATATTTACGAATATTTAATGTTTAATATTTTGTTTATTAATAAATACCAGTAAGTAAAATCATTTATTTGCTTTGTTAGTAATCCATTAGCTTTATCAACTGACCACTGGTTGACCGCTATGTTTTGTTCATGACAAGCTATATTTAAAAATTGAACATCAAATGTCAAATATATACAATAAATAGCAAATATATATATTAAACATCCAAATGTTTACATAAAAGCCAATTGATATATACGTTGCATTTCAAATAACTTACTCCCTTATATTCCGTCTGAAGCCTACTCTCCGAAGATCCATTCATCCAAGATGGATATCCCAAACACAACTTTGTCATCCATATCTCCCCTTTTAACAACGGTTTATTAAAATAATAATTATTCGAATCCCCTATCAAATTCCTAAACGAAACTTTTAAGTTTTTAAATAGAATCTCAGCTTGCTTAAATTCCACACCATTAGGATTTTCACTAGTAACAAATGCTTGGCCTACGGCAATTGGAAATTTTTCTTGAGTAGCTTCCGCACAAATTTCTTCTCTCCCATTTTTCCCACTCGTGTCACTAAAGCCGTTATTAAACGCGTCCACTATATTTACCAGTTTTGTATGCCCAGTTAAAGGTATCATTAGTAAGGCCATTTTAAAACCAAAAAAATTCGCAATGGCCTCTTCCCTCGTTTCCGTTACAAATTTAGCTACATTAAAAAGATAGTCTAGGTCAGAAATTACAAGTGGCTCGTTAGTTCGAATATTTATATTCGTATTTTTATACAAAGCTTTTAACAACTTTGGCAGATTTAATTCGTTTTGATATGGAAGCATTTTTTTATCAAGCAAATTTTGTATTTTATCTAGAGTCGTATTTGCCGAAGATTTACCCAAACTGCCTAGATACATTTTGTCCAAGATAGTCAATTGGTCAAAGGGTTCGCCTGCACTTGGCAAAAAACTATAAGAAGTACTGTTTCTAAAGCCTTTTCTTCCAAATACGTCTCATGTACATTCGATTTTCCTTGAAATTCGAGAAAAACTTTCGAAATATTTACAATCAAATTTGTCAAAGTTTCAAGAGATTTTGAGCCTTCAAGAAATGTTTCAATTCTTTCCAATGACGAAGAAGACGAAGAGGATACTGGCTTTATAAAAATCGAATTTCTTTGTTCCCCCAACCAAGCCGGATATTGAAAGGAGAACACGTCCAGCAGAGCAAATGACTGAAACTGACGTTTTAAACCGATCATTGAAGAAGTCCAGTCGAATCGAGATTTATTCCAGGTTCCATTTTCATACAAAATTGGCCAACCGCCATATTTTTCCATAGCGTTCCTCATAAGTTGAACTGCAGCCTTGTCTTCACTTTCATCCTTTTCATTGCCAATCTCAACGCATTTCTTATAAAATTGTTTGGCGGTATTGAGAGGATTTGGATTAGAATTTCCACTTGGTTCTTCAAGAATACCTTGAAAAGAAAATTGACTAATTAAAACGACAAATGTTAAGTTTTTTCGGTAAACGGTTTAGTAAAAAAATACGTACTAATCACCCGTTTCGTATTTTGTGCCTGAAGCATATGGAATACCGACCACTCTGGTGCATACCCCGGTCTAGGATTCTTTTCCTCCCAGCCTTGGCAAGCATAGTCATAAAAGTTTTCGCAGGGATCCACCGATTTATTCATTGAGCTAATAGTGTAGTCAACTTAAATTCGCCCCAATTAAAAAAATGAGTTATTAAATCGAAAATAGTAATAATTTTAACATTTTAGTTAAATACTTAATTAGTTTGTCGAATTTTACCAATTTGTTTGCAAATCTCCCTATCACAGGATTCCTTCATGGGACTGATAATGTTCCTTTGATAGGTTTCTTGCGTCAAAAATGGTGTCCAATAGTCTAAAAGATTATTTTTTTAGTTTTAAAAAGTTATTAATTTATTTGTTCGAATTTTTTATAAAAAATAACATAAATACTTTCTCTTGTGGAACTGGACGAAGGGGAATATCGATTTTTAGTATATGTGGTTGGTTTTGAATAATGGGATCTTGATGATTTTGACGATCTACTGTATGGACTAATCAGTGCAACACAAACGATGAAAATTACAAACGAAACGAGAAGGCGAGCACAAGACCCTGCACATCGATCCCTATAAAATATTACAAGTAAAAAAAGTATTTGTAAATTTATTTTATTTAAATGGTAAATTTAATTTTCTGTCTAAAAATATATATATTTTCACTTGTTTTCACCAGTTTCGGTTGTTATCATAATAAACCACTTGTTCCCTATTTGTTCTTTGGGGAAGGGCTCTCAAAGGAATTGGATTGGGTGACTCCATGCTTTACCCCAATCCAGAAAATGTACACTTACCTTAAAATAATCTTTTAAATAATTATAGTTCAATTAATTTTCTTTTCTAGTGCGAGACTTGGCGAAAGTAAAAAACCAACTGATTATTTTTTTTCTGAGGAGAATGGTAAAATTGTAAAAGTGGCCATCACAATGAAATAAAAATCCATGAGTCACTTTTCCCCAAGTAAATTATATACATATGTAAACATAGCTATTTAATAGAAATATGTATATAGTTCATACATGCTCGTTAGACCTTGATCACTACAGATCGGTGCATCTGTTTAATTTCAAGTGTGCCTCTCTGTTGCCCCTTTAAGATAATGTTACGTTACGAGTCATAGACGTAAGCATTTGTTTACTTTACTCATTAGATTCACTACCAGATTGATAGATCTGCCTTTATTTTTGGTGATGATGAGATCTGCTTCGAAAACCATTCGACGAGGAAAATGCAAGTTCAGACCCGACGTTTTTCAGCCTTTCTCGGAATTATAGTCTGTTTACTTATATTAAGAGTGGTTATTGCAGTAATTCATCAAATGCGAACATACGTAAACAATTTACATTTAACCACACTCTGCTAAGCTTTCCCTAATGGGTTATTAGTGTAAATACTTGTAATCCGGTTTCCTATAAACCATTTGCAAAAAAAAGTAGCCAATACGTACGGAATTACTAGACAAAAACCAAAAACTAAACCAAAACCAACCATAAATTGTCTGCATCTGGTAACAAAAACATATATGTACGTTTTTGTATTCACGCCAATTTACTCGTGATATGGTAAAGATGAAAGAAATTCGTGAACGGTGACACGTTCCCAGAAATTCTATGAAAAAAGTATCAGCCGTTATAATGGTCCTAATTTTTTATCAATCAAAAGAATAGATTTCCGCAGAATCGACAAATGTAATTTAATTATAAATTAGTGAAAAAGCGTTAGCACTTTTGCATGTATTCGGGTCTAGGATTCTTTTCCAGCCAGCCTTGACAAGCATATCCATACAAATTGTTGCACGGATCCACCGATCCATCCACCGATTTCCACAATAACACCCTACAATAAGGCATTTGTCTTCTTTAATTTGGCTACATCACAAGAACTGCAAGTCATTTTAATACGCCACAGGAGGATGAGAAACAAATGCATTTTCCCAAAAAAATCATAGGTGAAAAGATCCTAATTTTGGCAAAAAAATGTACCCCTTATTTCTCAGACCAGGAGGTCATCGTGGCCAAGTATAACCTTCAAATAGAACAGACACTTATAACTGTTAACATACGATTTTAAACTTGAGTTGTCTTGTACATTTAAGAAATTTGTGAGCAGTCAAAAAAATCCGAAAACTATAGTTTAAAAAAATCGGTGTTTTGGCACCTTCAGACAACAAGTGCTGGCTCCTTGATTTAGGCAGCTAGAGCTAATTCCTTTGGCAGATATTCGGCATTTCCTGTCAAATATATAGTCTTTGTTTTAAAAAAAATCTATTTAAAATACAAAAAAATTGGTTTACGATAAATTTGGTATAAAAAAAATTTCACTCTTTTTCTCCAGTTTCGTTGGTACCGTAATAAATTACGTGTTTCACTGTTGTTTCAACTCTTTCCCCATTATTTGAGTTTGATGGAAGGAAGGTCAAATATATTGGTTTAGGTGTCGCCACCATCATAATCCATTTTTTTTACTGTTTTCTTTATATTATACATTTGAATAAAATTTACTCTTAAATTTATTCATTTTAATTAATTAATTAATTAAAGTTTTCATTTTTTTGGCAATACAAACTACAATTTAAGTGGTGTTGTGGAGATTGCTAAAATTGTAAAATAGGTGGTCATAATGAAAAAAAAATTGTGAGTCACTTTTTCCAACTAAATTAAATTCATAGTTATTTGACGTTTAATAGAGATATTATGTACATGTGAATATAATTCATATAAAAACTCGTTTCAACCTTGATCTTCAGCTTAGCAACTCTGCATCTGCTTAAGTTCAAGTTCAACTGTACTTTCTTTTCTCGGTTTAAGATAATGGAATGAATGAAACATGCGTCATTCTATTTACTTTATTAAGAGTGGATGTTGCATTTGTTTAATTTACTGATTATCGTTTTACTGCTATATTGATGGATCTGCCGGGTTGATGATGGAGATGATAATGATGACATTTTGACAGTGTTTATTCATTATTTTAATTTTTGACACTGTTTTACAAACTTGTACCCGAAAATATTTATGGATAGGTATGTAGTGGTACACTATCCATTTTCATACTAACTTATTTAAACTTTGCATCTGTTGACATTTTCTTTCAACAGTGAATCATCACCTTAATCGCTTCCCTTTTCCAGTTCCTGCTGTTTCCTCCAACTTGAAATTATGGGTATTAATTCATTCATCGTCTCAAATTACTTTCGATGCTCTCTGAAAAATGGATTCATATTCGATCCATAAGGGCATTTCCACGCTTTAGCAAATTCGTTGGAATTTCGAAGACTTCCCAAAACTCGAAACATTCCTGAAGAATGTACAGCACTTTGCAGACTGCTACGAAAGCCTTTTCGTGTACTGCTCTGACACTTATTCTACAAAACAAGTAAAAAAATATTCCTTTTCATTAAATAACCACAAAATATACAAATATACACATACTTTATTTAGGCACCTGTGCAAATCCCAAGAAAAAAAGTTGATCAACTGTAACATCAATAAAAAAAGGTGTCTCGTATTAGTAACAATTTTATCTTCAAAAGTGTAACTAAGTTTAATAGAATAATTTTCAGGTAATCGATTTCTTAAATTCATAATATATCAAATGTGTATACTATATAATAACTGCTTCAAATTCACAAAATATTTCACATTTTTCACATGTAATTTTTTTTTGCCTATTGCCTGCGTTTCTAAAAAAGTGTGTTTTGTTGCCTGTTTAACATATTGGATATTCAAATTCAAAGAGTACAATTTAAATATAAAATATACCTGTATAAACATAACCACCACCTATAACGGATATATAATCCAATCAATTTTTTTTGCTGTAAATGTGCAGAAACCTTTTTAAATTTTGACTGAGGCCTAAAATCTACAAAAATATAAATACTTTACGGATCAATCAACAAAACAGCATTTACTAGATTAATAACCAACTCATAATAATACGACACAGTTAAGCCATCCTCCACCAGAAAAAAACACCCCACAACTAAAACTTGTACATTGTTGACACTTCCACAAAGCGTACTCCCAATATTTCCTACCAAATTGCCTATTCGTACAGTAAAGCACTCTTATTTTCAATCTAACCAACATCTCCGTTTCGGATCTCACCTTAATTCCAGAAGGTAGCAATACTGAAGAGCTTATTATAAACGAAACTGCTATAAGGCAAGCAATTATATAAATTATGATTGACAACAGCTCGAAACACTTAAATACTACCCATAAACACACAATTGTTCCAAATTGACCACCAAAGATTAAAAGGCTAAAAACGCTATCCATAAAGGATTTCAATAGTGACATAAGTAATCTCAGACGGACATACAAAAGAAGACACTCAGTGTTCAAAAAGTGTTGCAACTTTTGTCCTATTGAAAGCATACATAGTACATTGGCTGATACTAACAACGTGAAAAAACTTGCAAAACGTAGAAATTCTATGCAGCAAAGAAAACAAAGAAAGACGCGAACAATTGGCACAAGAATAATAATATCCATGGATCTGTTATATGGATGGGGTAAAATAAACTGTTCGAAAATATAATAAAATGGGTCCAACTGAGTCATAACACCGAATATGGCACATGGTAAAGCAAACAGTGAACCGACTACCACCGGAAAACAAATGCAAAAGGCCAAGGTGTCGGTTGCTTTGATTTGTGTTTCCTTTTTGGTTGCTATGGTACGTTTAGCAAACTTTCTAAACTCGTTTGCTAGCACATCGTGTCGACTTAGTCGATATTTGGTTTTTGTACCGATTTTTTGATTTTGATGAATTGAAGAGATACCTGAAAA
>JAQFZG010002962.1:0-14836 GCA_034695465.1 Entomobrya nicoleti | reverse complement strand
ATTATCAAGTTAGACTTTTAGCTATCTAAACATACCAAGTTCTGATCTATTCATCAACATACTGCTGAGAAATCTGTGTTTCGTCGGCTCATTACTTTTGGGTTCCCCTACGTAAATATTGAACCATTTGATATGTCGATGTGGTTAGGTTGATGCTATATTTACAGATAATATAGGGACTTTTCGTAAAGTATTATTCTCTTACAGAGAATGTATTTCGATTACAAGGAGCTCAAAAAAATAAATGACAAGCGTATTTTTCGTTGGCATCTCTAACAAACGAATTAGAAATTGGTAGTTAAATACTCTCCTAAATATTCTCCCTTCTTAACATACTAGTTAACCAAAGTTGACACCTCTTTCTACTACTATTAACTGATAGCTCTCTTCTACTATTTTCGTATAAAATATTAATTTGATTCGTTTGCATTTCTCTATGATATCTGGTGATAAACATTTAGCATTCGATGACACCAAATGAACTGAAAAAATATACAGGAATATTTTTTTTCTCAGAAGCACTTTTCCGCATGCATTCTCAATCATGTTAAGCTGTATTCCGTATGCTTTTACAATTTAGAATAATACGTTAGGATATTAAGGTTGTATACAATGTGCATGTAATTTTTATAATTCAACATTGTCATTGCAAGACAGTTGTTTTCAAGGGAACTATGAGCGAATCTGAACTTCACTACCAAAAAAGATAAAATTGCAAACTTAAATTCTTTAATTTCTTTATTTGTCCATTTTCCTGATTGTCAACTTTGCGTGTAAACAAGCTTGTTAATTACACTGGCATGAGTCGCATGCAGCGCATCTAAAGTCCATCACACGAAGTAAAGGATGTATTGTATTGTCAACCTACATATATAAATATATGAGGTTAACCTAGCCAAGAGAGCTTTGGTCGGGTCGGTTGTGTCTGGAGTCTTCTTTCCAAAGGCATGACAATGTTGGTTTACATTCCAAGTCAAAGTCAAGAGTGTGGTTGTAGCAACATAATAACCTGAAGGGAAATTTCTTTACCACTTGAGCTCCTGAAGTAATTACGGAAAAACATTTGAGTAAGCAAGAAGAAATTACATGATGAAATGAGTCCCTACTCGCCCACTTACTTGCACAGTCCCTACTTTGCACACTTTCCCAAAATGCAACGCAACGGGCAATTCAACAAAAGCTAACGTTGAAATTTGTGAATTTATTGCCGAAGCTAAAAAAAAGTGTTAAATGTGCCGGTTAATATGGCATACTATGAATTTACACAAGCAAATATCTATTTTAGACGCACGTTGAGATACAAATATGAACATTGCATTATTAGGTGATAGAGGCTGTAGACTACAAGACATAATATATCCGTAGAGAAAAAGTAATTGCTGGAAAACTCCTGTGCTGTTGGATTCCCTGTAGAGTATTTTGACAGCTTAGCTACCTACCAACCACCCCATTTCACGGCTTTTCTGAAGGTACTTACTCTTTCACTGACTGTGACTCAACAACAAAATAGATTGGCCGAGGAAAATAATAGCTTTATCTGTCTCTGGTATGGAATGAAATGCAGAAAAGAGTCAACAGAGTTGTGTGGTGTGTACACTTATTTCGTAGAGACTTCATTACCATTATTAAGTGGACTCTATTTAACCTTTACAATCTTAGAGAAAATTCATATTAGTGTGTATATCCTTTCTGTAATCAAGTTAGTAGTATGTCAGATACTTGCTTTAAGAAAACCATGTGTTGATGCGTTTTTATAGAGTTTCATCGGAATTTAAGTTGGAAAAACTTGTAAATTGGATTAGACGTTGCAGTTGCATTGCATTATGCAGATTAGAAGGAAGCCTATTCAAGCAAGACAAGAGTAGATAGAAATACATGCAATGGATATGGGTATTATGAGATTTTTATATAAGCCATGGAAGTAGGGATATTCGTAGAGAAATTAAGAGAAAGGCATTATTCATCTGTTATCCAGCCTGTCTGACTCTAATTAATATTGTACATAGATGACACAGGGGAAACAATAACTGTAAGAGGATGTGCCTTGGACAGTGGGACGCTAAACGTTGACACGGAAATCACTCGAATGAGTCATTGCGGTCACTTTTGGTTCGATGACAGGTACAAACAATTGTATTGTTTTTGTGTTCTTTGTTTAAAAAAAAATGTTCCACGCCTTTAAAAGTCACATTTTGATTTGACACAAAAAGAAGCAGCAACAGCACAATAGTTAGCGGTCATATTTTCACACCCACACTACCTTGTTGTTGTGATGCACTTATGTGTTATCTTTAACTTATGTACACTTCACAATTCACATTTTTGTCTTACACTACACTCTTTATCCACTCATATGAAAACTTACCTAAAACACATCACTACAAATCCACCGCTCACAACAGCCGCTCTTTGTTAAATTGTGCTTTAATGCGTTGGAGTGTTCTTTATCATTAAATAAAATAAGTATACAGACTAATTAATTAATTAAATATTTGTGTGGCTTTAAATACTGTGCTGTGATTAATAAACAGGTATCGTGTAAATGGATATGATGTGTATTAATTTTCGATATTTCAATAATATTTGTAATATAATAGCATCAATGTTTTCTGACTCTGACTGTTTTGCTTATACTGGTGATAATAACGAACTACCATGAAACCATTTTGTAACTAGCATACTTACATTTACATACATACTTACAAGTGTCATTTATATTGTTTATTATAAAAATAACAATAACTGGAACTTGTAATCACTAAAACAATAATCGTGCTAGTCAAAACGCATAATACTTTATTTTCAAAAAAATACGTAACAGAACATTAAACGTATGTTTCTTAGAAACTTGATTGGGGTATTAATTCGATTCACATAAAATTTTCCCTTTTATTTAAAAACCCAATAGTAACTTACCCGAGAAAACTTTGCCTTTCTCCAATGCTAGTCGAATGCTCACAGTATCCAAACAATACATTAACATATGTAAATTTTTCCATTCCTGTTTTGCTATATTGAGCAGTCTGAAAGTCATGTTCGTCAAGGTGTTTGAGATATTTTACCAAAGCTCCACTACTGTTTTCTAAGCATTTAGCCATTTCATTTGCTCAATAGAAATCTAGAAATGAGAATCAGGCGACATGAGACATACATTTTCTTTTATCATATTATGCGTACATTGCGTTGGTGTTTCAGTAGTGCTGCCATGTATGTTTGCTATATTCGAGATTTCTGAAGTATACATATGGAAAAAAAAGTCATGAATAGATATTAAATATCTATATCGTATTATTTTTTGTCATACATTTTCTACAGTATTTTACGGTTTTCCAATTGAATGAAATCCGTTTCAATTTTTAGGCTTGCATGAGTGCAAGGTACATACATATACACAAGAAACGGTTAAAAAAACATCTTTGAAGAAAAAAATCATGCAGCAAATTTATGTATGATAGAAGTGTGAAATCACCTAGACATAAAATATTTTATTTTATCTTTGAAAAATGATATAACTATGTAAACAATTGAAAGTGAAACAAAAAGCATTTTCAAACGCGTCTTCAGCACTTCTCTCCAGTGATTCCTTACAACTTTACCACGCTTGGCAAGAAATTTCAATCACAGCAAAAAAAAGTCCTAGAAAAGTGAAAGAGATGTGACGATGTGAGTGCGGTGCAGTGAGCCGTCGTGATACTCTTCATCGTGCTTCCATTGTTTCCCACATAAATTTGCTTGTTGTTCCAGGAATAAACAAAATAAATTTGAGCATGTCGAAATACGATACATTAGCTGGAAATCATTTTGTTTACTTTACTTTTCCATTTCCATCCATTACAAGCTTTGAGATGTATGGAGAAAATGGCCAACAAATTTTAGTCTTCATATATATATTTTCCATTAATTGTACCGGCAACAGTTGGACACATCTGCTAGACACTTTACGACGGAAGAATAAAAAATAAAAATGTAATTAGCTATATACACAGTTATGAATCTTGTTACTTGACTTAATAGTCATATCATCCTTGCATGAAACTGAATTTCCCCTTCTATCGATTCTCTGTCATCATCATATCGCTGTCCTAATCAGTGAAGTGGACTGCACATCATGTGTGTATCATTTGCATGAATTTATCAAGGAATGCGATGTCACAAATGTGAGCATGGATATCTAGGGACATATATATTATGTGATAAATAAATAAGGAAGACTAAAAATAAAAAATACCATAGCAACATTTTATTACATGTGTACACTCCAGTTTTACGTGCATTTTCGGCACTGGCAAAAACATGCCTGTATTAGCTTTCATGTTGCTGCCGCAGCCGCTGCTATTAGCGTCAGACATGCCATATTTGACAAACCTAAAAACAAAGCACTATATACACACCGCTACGAACATACCTTGCGCTTGTAGTACGTATGTCATGTTGAATTTGAAACGTAGTAAATACTAGGTATATTTTATACTTGTAAACTATTACTTGTTTTGCATTATGTATCCATTACCATTTATATTTTGTAACCCAAGCCAGTTATCACATCCACCTTTTGTCGTATGTGGAATGTGGATGGACCGAGAAAAGTTTCCAATGTTCCAAAGGGTGCCTAGAACTTATAGAAACGTCCATCCGTATGCTTGTTTCATTCAAAACGTTATGAATCACATAATTTTCCCAGTTGGTTTACCCTTTCACTTGATGAGAATTAAAAAGCTATTTGTCACTAGAGCTCAATAACTTTGTAGCTTCGATTAAAATTACAGATTGGATAAAGCTTTAAATATAATTTATGACGAATTCTTAGAATAAGTCAGTGGGAACTTGGAATTTTCTTAAAATTCAGATTTTTTCTCATCTAGTTCATCAAACTGGAGAAACCCAACAATTCTTTGTATTGTCTCGCATTTGGTTACATCAGGTTTGCCGGTTGATATTTGTGTACCAACTGTCAAACATGACCAACCACAGAAAAGAGAAATTTCAATCAACTCTCTAATGATAACATAGCTGCATGCATAAAAAGTGAAGACAAATACGTTGAGTACATTATGTACCTACATTAAAATTTCCGAAAAAATATTGGAACAGCTAAAAAGTAGAAATCAGATAACCTCGCTTCAATACCTTCGGGTAACAGAAATTAAATATCGGCATGTTTTTATTGTGTTATGATTCAAAATAGTTAAAATGTAAAAGTAGTATGTATGATTATGTAGCTAATTCCAAGTTCTTTACTTTTAAAGCATCCATAATGTAAAATCGACGGTAAAGAGTGTAAAAATAGTGAGATTTTGTTTGATACTATTATGGTATGTGGGTTTGTGTATATTACGCAATATGTACACTATACATGGTATGCGTGTACGTCATTCTGATTTCCGGTTAAAATTGACTTTGCGACTTTTCATGGCTGTTGTTCCATTAGTTTTTTTTACTTACCATGTGATATTAATACTACTTAACTGAATCTATGTATCTTCCTAACTTATATTCATGTTACACACGTGTTCCCTCTGTTCACAAAACTATTCGTGTGTGCTTTCACTGTATATAAGAAATGTACACGGCATACTTGATACTGTCGTTTCTTAGTAAAATTATCTTTACATCAGAAAACTCGATGAAATTTCAACTTCGATATGATATACATCGCGTTCGTATTACCTTTTTTGAATCAGTTCTACCGACTAATAGACCCAATTTCCTTATGTACAATAAAGACTACGATGACAACAATGTTGGTATTTTACATCGCACATTTTTTCATTCCCCTCTTCTACCTAAACATGCAATATGCCAACATTCATGTCATGACACTTCTACACATTATGATCTACCGTTGTACTCTGTATTTTACTGCTTTAAAGTTGTTTTCTAAGTAAGGTTGTCGGCAGCAACATCAGCGTTGTGGCAGAACAAGATATTACATTAATGTAGAACATTTTGCTTAATACGCTGGTTTATTTGCTTTGCGGGTTTATATGAGTTTTACTGGTCGCTGGGCTTTTTGTAGTAGGTACACGCAAAAGGCTCCTTGTTGCCATGCCATGTGCATGTATCCGTGTTGTTTTCTCGAGAAAATAAAAAAAGCTTTGTGAATTGTAATGCAAAACAAAGTAACACAATATATAAATATAATACTTTGTACTTCTATTAGTATTAGAGAGAGAGAAAAAAAAATGCAACAAAGACAAACATGCGTAGCATTTTCTCTCTGAAATATCTATAGAAAATAAGGACATAGACATAATATACAGGTTGTTTTGTTCTTCTTTATGTAGTTGTGTCTCTATTAACGCTTAAGTTAAATATATACATATACCTTGGTTTTTGCTTGTGAACAATTTTCTGCTCTCTGATACTATAGTAACACCGACTATATACCTACAAAACTAACACACATTTCAACTAGATCAGCAGTAGTCTGTTGTGTAGTTTTTTTCCGGTAGCACAGAAAAAAAGTACAATAATAAAACACTCAAGTTATATTGTTTTTTTTTCTTCCTTTTTTTCTTTTGCCCCATGTCCACCTTTTTGAGTTCACCTTTTACCATGTTTTTTATGTAGTTCGTTGTAACCCTTTATTATATTTTTTTTACGTACACATTTTTGATTTCTCATGTAATAATAATAATATCTCTCTGTTGTTCTTTTCTTGTTTTTATACCTGTCATTTTCAGGTATGTCAAAGGTTGTCTACAGAGTTGCGATGATGCGGATGGTTGCAACGGCTCGTCACGACTCAACCATATCACCACCACCACCACCATTATTACTACAATACTAGTAGTTTTCCTGATCAGTTCGATAACTACAACTATGATCACCACCGAGCTCCCGGCTTATTTTTTCCTACCCAATTTACTAGTACGCCGTTTTCACTATGGTGATGATGTTGGAGGAGTTTTGTAGCTTCGCCCTTTAGCTTTTATAATAAAAATAAGTGAAATCATCTACTTCTTGGATATAGATATAAAATGTCAAAATGGTCTGTGTACATTACATAATTTACACTATATATGTTCTCCTCCTTCTCATCATTATTCAATGAATTTCACCTTCCCATTAAGCTGTACTCCAGGAATCACCCGCAACAGTCGACATGCATCTACTTTCTCTTTTTTTTGTGTGCTACTACTGCGTACAAAATGGAAAACAGCAAATTAACGATAAGCTACATACCTAACCTACATAATATTTACACTTTACTACCGGAATCAACTTCCAATCCACCGCCGGCCCAAATACTTATTTCAACAAACAAAAAGCTACAAAACTGTATCGGCACGGCAGTAAGTGACATTATTTTGTATTCAATACTTTGGAAACAACATGAAAATTGATACACTGCTTTCACCTCTTCTCTTCATGCCAGTTTTACACACAAACTTTGTATAATTTTATCCAGAAAAAAAATAGTTCCATACTTAATGGAATACATGGCCACACACTGAATACAGGCAAACAAATTGGTTTTATAGACCTCCCACCATTCCACAAAGACAAAATTGGTTTTCCTCTTTCATGTTTATTGTTAAAACTAGTCTATGTAATTTTGGGGAATCTAAAATGTTTTACTAGGTACGCATGAAATGTGATTTTAACGAGATAGAGGCTGTTATCACCAGTAATATAATTGTATTTATTATTATTGGGCCGGTTTAAAAAAAAAATCACTGTGTGCTGTCGTTGCTTTTTGTGTGTTAGCGTAATACTGTAAAATGTATAATTTAAATGTCATAACCGGGCGATAGAGAAAATTGAGGAAAAACTGTGCTGGGGAGCCGCAAAAAATAAAACGCTTGTCGATCTGTCGTTATATGCTCGTGTCTCATTTATACCCGAAAAACGAGTCGAGACATTTTAAAGGATGAACTATGTTGAATAATAGCTCTTCTTTTTTAAGGTCAGGCAGTTATGGCGAAATGAAAGTTGTTTTTACGTTGTTACTTTTCACTAGAAGCACCCCAGGTGATGTGGGAATTCGAGGGACGACGCTTTTTTATGTTTTCTGAAAAGCACAGGTTTGAAGCAGAAAAAAGATAGATGTTCCACAATTTACCATTATCATTGTATTGCGTTGTTGTAAATGACATGTTTGGTTTGTTTTTCCCCGAGATGTTTTCAAAACACATGTCTTGCATTATTGTGATTGTGACGATTTGACTTTTACTCAGTTTCACTTGTAGAGCAAAACTTGCATGTATATGTATTGTGGTGACATTTTCTCACAAAATGGTATTATAACATTCTCTCCTGGTGTTCTCATCATTACAGCAAGATTGACGTTTCTCTGTTTCCTGCTTGTTTGCATAATGTGCTATTAAACCATTTCCCGAAAAACCTTCACTTCGAGGAGTCTTACTGTTTTCACTTAAGAAAGTGACACAGCACCGTGAAATCAACAAAAGTAGCCAAGTATCCTAGGATTATAGTAATATTAATACTTGTATAGATTAAATTTCACTTGAATATTATTATTTATAATTGTTTTACTGTACTATCATCGTCCTCATCAGCAAACGCAGCATCTCATTGCCTTCAAATATAACTTATCATGTATAGTATAAGAAATATATATGTAATATTAGTAATATGATAATGACTTAATGAATATACTAGAACAAGGAAATTATAAATCGATGCACTAAAATTAAATTAAATTATAGAGAAGTGAAAGTGTAAGAACATTCTGCATAAGAATTTATCAATATCACATTTTAAATGTAAACGTTTTTATAAAAGATTTATTTTGATGATTTTTGTGCTTGTGTAATTTTTTTTTACATTTTTATTTGTTTAAAGGTTAATTATTTTCGACTTATTTGAAAGAAAGTTGAGTTTCGACGAAAAAGTTATGATTTATGTAATGCCTTGATAGACGAGCAGATGAAGAGATTATTCATAATGTTTACCTTTTATTTTCATTACAAACGGAATTACATTTTATTTTAATGGTTGTCCAACAATAAAACATACATACATACACATCCATATACCCGTTGACTGATTAAGATTTAGTTGTATTGCATTGTAGCACGGTGGTTTTGTGCCTAAGATGTTTCTGTAGATGAGAAAACAAGAGGATATTTTTGAAATATGAAAGTATTTAGCAATCAGATTTTTTGTTTAACTTAATGGGTAGTTCCTATGTCTACAAGTGGACTCCGGTATTCCTCGTGTCTTTAAAATAAAAATTTGGGTGTTGGTAACACATGAACTAGTCATCGTTAAATTTATCATATTTGGTGCAAATAAACAATAAGCGATTTTAATAGTTCATTAACATTGAGATTTTAAATGTAAAGTTTTAATTGTATGATAATGATATCATAATTTGTTGATTGCTGGAAATGTATTCAGTAAATTGAATTGATATGTGTATTATTTATGGTTAATAGATTTTTTCACTTACGATTAGTAATTGTACAATTATCTGAAGAAAAAAAGTTTAGCAATTCTTTAACAAATTGATTTAAATTACCAATTGTTTATAACTGAACCACAACGAGACCAAAACAAAATTATCTAAGATTTAAGAAATTCACTACATTTTGTCAAGCCTCCTCACACACAACACATAACACAATCAGAAGCGAGGCAGAATTAAAATAAATTATAAATAGTTAAGCCTTTTGAGACTTTTTGTCACGGGAAAATCTACCAATACACTGTTTTATAATATGTTATTATTAATATGGCACATTATTAATAAGATAGATATGTCTATAAAAGCATCTGTTGTAATGTACAATATTTAAATATAAATGTCGAGAAATTGTTTAAATATAATATATGAGTATTGCCATAACTGTATATGTACATATATATTATTATCATCAAGCGCTTTTCAAAAAGTTTTTGGTGCACGAAATATGCCTTTGACAAAAAAACATAAATAAAAACCAACAAGACCTGTAAAAATTATGCCGAATTGCTACTTTCCAAAATAAAAACAAGTTTAAAGGAATTAAATAAACTGTTTGCCGTCACGCAGTTAAAAAACTCCTTATTAAATCTAATTTAATTATAAAGCATTAATAATTATTCAACAAATTCCTGACTAGTTTTCACCATTTTGATTGGATATAATTTATTTGCATGTCTTTTTACAGAATGCCAGCATACAATGTCGAAAAACGATTTACAAAAGCTAGCATTACCAGGATTTAATCAGCCAAAGAGATTGTTCACAAAAAAATCCCCAAATCCACTCACACGGTCGGTCTGTCGGTTCCATTTCCCACGAAATTGAATGTAAGTACCAAGCACAAGAGTGGGATAAGAGAGAAAACTGAACAAAACCTGGGGAAAAGGTTAGCCAATGAACTGAATAAAAGTGAGTGCGATGAAATGATTAAAGCCGTTGCAGAAGTAACACTTCAAATAAAAAAACGACAATGGTGTGTGGTCACTTATTCATGAGTTGGATAAAAAAAACTAACAAAGGTTCCGTGGATAAAAAAGAAGTGTGCATGTGTCGGAATTGGAAAAGCAGAACAGGAACAGGAATCATGACCCACATGCAATGCAATAGAACTACGAGGAAATATGACTACTTTGTGTGTGATGATGGCAGCTTGTTCAACAATGAAAGCCAAAGCCAACCAGTCTATGCACCCACCACAATAACGAAATGTACAAAATTATTTTAAAAGTATTATAAAGTTATATAACAACATAATAGATGCAGCCATCCAGTATCGTGTTCCGTTGCTCCACATGAAATTTCTGACTTTCGTTGAGGTAAGCTGAAAATACTTCTGAAATATTGGCAAGGTCAAGGTTGGTGGGAGACAGACGTTTTAACTTTCATGATATACACAAACTAACTTGATTGAATAACAGAAAACAGCGAACAAAATAAATGATCTTAGCGTTTAATAAACTTATCTCGTGCCTGCCAACACAAAACATATGAAAACTTACGTAGATCTTGAAGCACGGCACGATACCTTCAGTTATATAATCCGGCACGGCATATTTTAGCAAGTCGAGCAATGCATTAAACAAAAATCTGAAGTGAATTGTTTTCCACAAAAGGAATAAGTTATCTTGTTATTCGGTCTTTCTTGATTTGCCCCAGTTAGCTGATGGGATATGCAACCAACTTAAAGTATATATGTTACACATCACACACCCTCACCTTTCTGTTAGCTAGTGTAAAAGAAAGGTGTCGATTCGAGACATATCAAACGAAACGAAACCAAATTGCCCCTTTTCTCATGATTCGTGTTTGTATATACACACATTCTCTTTCTCCAAGAGAATGGGAATGAAACAATCATAATATTGCTATTACATATTTAACCAAAACTACTATACTCAGTTCACAATACAAAAAATCAGAAATTCTTTCATCAATTTTTTTTTTCACTCTGCACTCATTGTTCATTCTCATACTATGAATATGAACTTACCTTTAACTGAATAGAAAAAAAAACAATTGGAATTTGAGCTGTATTAAGCACGATGCCGCTTTTTCACTCACCATCTTTTGTTATGTGAGTTACGCGTGCACTACCATGTATGGACAGATGGAAGGTAACGAACGAGATGTAAATGTAATTTGACAACTTTTTGTTCTCAATTTCCTGTTATGCTCTTTGCTTTCTCTTATTCTTCTGTTTAAGAATGCAAGGCAATTTTCATCGTCATCATCATCAACAACTAGGAATCCCGGTTCACCATTTTTCTTCTCGCACTCGTGTTTTTTTGTTTCTTTTGCGCTGTCCATCTTTCTCGATTGTGTGTATTCCCTTTCTCGTCAGTTCTTAGCTTTGTGAAGTTTTAAAAAGTAAGTTTGAAAGTAAACTCATAAATAATCACTGGAATCAATCTCGTCGATACATATGTAAGTAAGTGTATTTTTTTATTTCGCCTTTGTATTCCTATTGTGCCGCATATATGTGTACTTGTGTGTTGAGCAGATGGGGAAGAGAAACGTGTTTAGTGATGGCGTGAGTTTGTGCAGTATATGTACATGACTGAAGAAAATGAGATTGGAACGAAGACGCTTGAGACATTCCTCAGATTTCTAGCATCATTTCACTTTCTCTTTTTCAAAGAGGTAGGGCAAGTTTATATATTATTCCGCACTGTGATGTGTAAGTGGAATCCAAAAACAACGTACATGCATATTGCACAACATGAAGAAGTAAAAAGGGGAGTAAATTCCGTTTCTACGATTCAATCTAGGAAAACTCATGGAATGAATGAATGATGCTGACAATCATCATGACGATAATGATGGTCATGATAGGTTTGTGTGATGATAATTATTCCAAGGAATTAGACCAGCTAAACTTGTACAAATCGCTTACATCGTGGCACAAGGTACAAATATTGACATGAAACTTGGATATTATGTGCGTTATTATGGTTATTACAACGCCGTGTCAATAAAGTTCTTGGTAGTAGTTGTCGTCAATCTGGATCTAGTTACTAGTGCATTGTATTATCGAAACACGGCGAAAAGCTTAAAAGTCATTGGAATACTTACCATACAACAAGCTACTAATATTTTGTGTTGTGTATGAACTTTCTTGGCGATTCTTATGAAAGCTATGTCACAGTCACATAGCTATAAATTGATGGTAGATATTTTTGTATCAGCATCGTTAAGTTAATGGATCATTATTTCAATGCATCTATAAATGTAAGATATAATCAATAACGATATTTTTGTTTGAATCGTTTGGAAAACAAAGATATGATATGTATTCCTGGTAGCGGATTTGTATAATTGAAAATTGCCATAGTAGACGGTTAGACATAGTTCTCGTCAATGCAATGGTCAACTTCCAATTTATCGAATTTTCAGATTTATCGGTGCGACCGACGGACGTACGGGATACAAACAAGTGCGAGTACACTTTAAGTATTCTGAGCGAGTACTGCTTAAATCTTTAAAAAATTCCGACTCAGGAATTTCGGTCGTTAGAAAATTTACTTGTATATCTTGATATTCAGTTGCTTTTTTGTTTGATGTGTTCATGTTCAAATCTACATACGACACATGCAAAAATCGGCATTGTTCATCAGCCTCTATTGCTCAATTTTTGTAAAAAAAAACCTTACCAGCAGCGTATTGCGAATGTATGTAATACTATCATTTTGTATTTTGTTTCCTGATACTTTTTAATAGACCTGTCATTTTAATACATTAATACTTTTTTTTAGCTCGAATGATGAGTCGAACCTGTCGCTGCAGGGAATTTGGGATGTTGTGCAAATAACTTACAACTTACCTTAAAAACCTGCAAACCCAACTAGTACCCCACCCGTACCGGATAAAAGCATGGTTTAGAGATACATAACCATACGATTCTTGTGCATTACTATATAGACAATCAATGTAAAGATGAACAGGAAATGAATCAGTGATCAAAGGTTTTTTACGGAAATTATTAGGATTTCTCCGGATATTGAAGAAACAATTTACTTTATATTTTCATTCTTCATAAAAGTGTATTTCATTTTTTATGCATATAAATTGGAGCTAAAGAATGAGTTCCAATCATCATAGATGGGCCTTGTCGTAAGCAATAAGACCTCCCTTTACCACCGTCTGGATAAGATGATCATGCTCTCCAAATTGATAAATTAGATGTTCCCACCTGCCATATTTCCACAGAGAACATCAATATTTGACTTGTATTGTTTCGCAATTGGTGATAGATTAAAAAAAAATATTATCATGCTTTGCAACTTACGTTGGTATGTCCAAAAGTACTAAATCTCCCATCTTTCCCACCTCAACGGACCCATGTGTTTCTGACATTCCCAGGGATGCAGCCGCATTGATCGTACTTGCCACAACAGCCTCCTCCAAACTCATGTTAAAAAGAATGCACGCTAAATGCATCACCAGTGGCTATTCAAGTAGATGAAAATGTATAGAAAAAAGTCATCATGTCAAAACATTTGTTTTTTTTGATGCATGAGCTCGTCAAAAATGTCTTACTAGTATCATGCCAATTTGTTTTACACAATTTTAGTTGAAAGCAATATTTATGATGATAGTTAGTTCTTGTCCGCATTTGATACAGCTGTATTTTATCTTCATTGTATCATTTGCCCCCAAAAAAAGTATTACAGCACTCATGAGCCGTCGAAAATTATACGTATTTTTTTCGTTTCTCTTACCATTGATAGACAGTATGCATTCGGGTTGAAGTCGGATCCTAGAGCAATAGGAACATTGGCGTCAATCATTTTTCGCACCGGTGGAGGCTCAAGTTTGAGGATATAAGCGGTAGTTGGTAGAACCACGGCTATACCTCCATATTTTGCCATTTCATCTATCGCCTTGTCAGATATTTTCTCCAGATGACTCATCACTTCCGCTCGAATTGAGGCGCCCATCTGTGTTTTAACAGATTGCCTATATTTGTGTTACGTAAAGATGTATAGGTATATTTATTATAATTTGTACACACATTCGCCCGGATAATACCTGGATTCATTCAACCAATTGACCAAAAACGTACCAAATCTGATCACTGATCTATATTTAGCTGCATATGCATAGCACGCGTACAACAGGCATTGCAAAGAAAGCAGCATCGTGACGTGACCTTTTTTATCATAATATTTTGCTAAATGGATGCACTTTCAAACTTAAGCTTAGAATGCGCGAATAAATTTCAAGGAAATGGTTATAAACCCTTAAATATGTACTTGTAGTGTATGAATATCTAGCGGAATGTTTTGTTTTAGTTCGCCTTGTCTAACCCAATTTTCTCACATGACATTTTATCATTAACATGATGCATTGAAAGCACTCGAATTTCATCTTGTCAGAGATTAGTATTGTGAGAGAGTGCAGCAT